>NJDC01009114.1:28767-61150 GCA_002245475.1 Calephelis virginiensis
GACTGAATGTCCGAATACAAATGTGTTTTCATGTGTATTGCGAGCATATTGTGCGTAATGCGTGCGTAAATGCGATGATGGGATGCGTCATTTTAGCTCAGGAGATCCGTTATTTATTATGTTGTCTAAAATTCTTTGTTTCTAACTCCCGACGAAAAGGGTTTGTTATTTTTTTTTTAAATTAATGTCGCTGTTTTTCGTATAATAGTTTTTTGACAGCAGGTAAAAATTGAATAAACAATACGAATAAAAGACAGCTATGAATATGGTTGCTGTCAAATGTTAAATAACTGTTTGAACAAAGTATAATGTTTAACGACGATTTATTGTGGGAGAGTGAATTTTGAGACTGACTTTACTTAAATACTAATTAATGTTCAGTGCTGCCATTTGCAATATTGCAGTTTTTATTTTACTCATATTAAAGACTTACTGTTGCTAATCTAATGATGATTGCAACAATAGTATTTTTTTTTAATTTGTATGGGTATCATTGTACTTACATGCGATTTCTCTTTTGTAAAGCCGTTACAAAATCTGAATGGATTTGTGATTGTGTCAGTACATTATAGACGACTTAAAATACAAATCATGTGTTTGAAAGTTCTGCCGCAGATAATTTGTCTTGAAATGGAAATGAAATTTACCTTAAATTTTAATATTGTTTAAAAATATTCTTGTACCAAATAGCAATCACAGAAATGTTACCGTCTTCCTAAAAAATAATTAAACCCTCGTTAACACATGTTTTACTTAGTACTGTCTAAAATTGAATTAGCCACTAATAACATGTTGCCACGTATCCACGTGTAGCATATTAGTAGTTTGATGTCAATTTTAGACAGTGTTTAGTTAAACAGGGGTCTAATATTTTTTATGGTAAGGTGGTAAGTATTTATTAATAAGCTGTCTTCGTTTAAGATTTTTAGTGGTTTTCAAACTTTATTTAAATCAAAGATTTTAAATTCAGCCACAAAAAATGCGATACAGGATACATACGTCTATTGTTGTAGTCAACCGCAATGGTAACGGCTTGCTGCTACTTTATTAGGATTGATAATATTTGCTTAATTATAAAAGCAGTCATATTTAAATCATGTTGATTCTTTAGTCTCTCTAGTAAAGTGGTCCGGTGTTGGCGTAGACTACATAAGGTCTCGTATTGGATTCTCAAGTCGAGCAACTAAAACTGCTTTTTTTTCAATTTCTAATTAAAACAACGTGTCTTAAACGGGATATGTAACCGATTGACGTTAGGCTTGCCATCTATCAAATTTTGAGACAAGAAGTAATCAGCTAATCGTGGGTGTCTGGTTGTGCCTATGCCTAATTATTGGGACATACAGGCCTGAAGATGCTTAGTTACGTAGATTCCCATGTCATGAAATACCTCTTTAAAAATATATGTTTAACGGTAAAAATAGTTACGAGTGAAATGTTCACTCCCTGTGTATACAACGTACGTTTTATACAAGCTTTAAAACTTACACAAACATCTGTTAAATGACAGGCGTAAGGTATTTCAAAAAGCACGATTTTTTTAGTGTCTAAAAGACTTCGGGTTTAGATTTTTTGGTAGGTACCTTTGGCGCAATTTTTTTCTTGACAGTTACGTCTAGCGGCCCTCCTCGGCTTCGCACTGTTGTGAAATAAACCTTCCTCTTTAATAACTTTATTTAAAAAAAAGACGGGTTGCACTCCGAGAGTGCCGGCAGAAATAAAAACTTGAATATTATTTTTTTAATATTTTAGAATGGTTTGGGAATCATTTTGCACGGATTGCTTTAATTATCAGTATGAAAGTACTATCATTTATGAGGTAGAATGCAATACTCATTTATTGCGTTATCGTACACAAACATGACAACATGAACATTCGCGCAAGCGCCCTGCGCCGTCTTACGAATTTTCGATCAGGTCTTGACGCGAGTTTTGAAGTTTTTACCCATTCCAAAAAAGTGCGCAACGCCGCTAAAGAAGTTTTTACTTCAAAAACCGCGTCAAAATCCGTTGCGTAGTTTTAAAGATTTAAGCATACAAAGGGACATGGAGACACAGGGACAGAGGAAGCGACTTTGTTTTATATTATGTAGTGATTATTTATAAACTCACGTAACAGTTTTTATTTTTTTTCGACGTAGAGCCAAAATGTCTTAAATGAACGGATTTATTTTTTTGTATATGATTCTATTTCTCAAAATAATGTAATTTTTAAATTATGGTACACAAATACGGCCTTGTCTAAACCTTAGGGCGAAGTAGACAATTTAAGAAGATTGTAATAAAAAGTATATATATTATAATAATAAAAAACGTGCCCAATGTAAACCCAGCATATTATCTATTTACGTGCCAACGGTCTTATTAAAGAATTAAGTCTATTTATAGTAAACTTGTCGCATTCACTCGCAGTTTACGCAGATGTAATTAAAGCTTACGTGAATTTACCTCGGTTCTTTCAACCTGACATGAATGGTTTCAAATTAAACGCAAAGTAAGAGATTAGCAACCACTTTCCGAAACGCCAATAAATTTTACACGATTATCTTTTTGTCTCGTTATAACAGCTGATGAATATGAATTAGGCTTCTTAACCGAACTCATGTTAAACAGCTGTTACTACTTTTATTAAAAGTAAGATTCAATTTGTGTACAACCCGTACGAATTAACCATGCACCTCGCGCTATGTCGTCATTTGTCATTTTCATTTTTCTTTAATTTTTTGGAAGGAAGTTTCTTACGGCAGGTTTGGAGGAGATAGGGATTTTGCTGCGCGACCAAAACTGAAAAAAATATGATTAATATATGATATATGTTTTTAAAAAACCGTAAGAAAAAGTCCGTGGAATGAAACCGTTATATGAAACGTGCGCAGGCGCGACAGTTGTTGCGCGACCAAACTAAAAAAAATGTGATAGTAAAAACCTTAAGAAAAAGTCCGTGGAATAAAACCGTTAAATGAAACGTGTGCATGCGCGACAGTCGTGTACACAAGCGAGTAGTGTATAATACCTTTCTCTTTCTCCCTCTTTCTTTTCGTTATCTCATACCTTCTCTCTCTATTACCACTCCACCCCGGCAATGCATAGTATATACTCATGAATTGTGTCGATTCTACCTCAGCCGAGGGAACTTCGTTCCTACCTGTTGACCCATGACACCACATTAATTTATGTTGAAAAAAGATCGGTTTAGCAACGGCAACAAAGATGCTATCGCTACTGAGCGTTTGCGGCAAGTGCGACCCGCATCAACTCAAATGCGCGGGAGCTGAGCGCGGGGCAGCGTGAGAGCAGCGGGGCACTCCGCTGGAATGCGACCCGCATTCCAGCGGAGTGCACAGTTGATGCGTACGAGTTGTACCTAACTTTATTTTTTTATTATGAACCTCATAAACGTCACTTAGTTTTTTTTTATTTTTTTTAGAATGGTCTACTCTCGTCCTTACCTTACCTGGGGAAGTACCTGTGCGCGGTGGCATCATCTGTGCTAGCTGACTCTTTACGACGAAGCGGTCGCCTCAGCACTACTACTGCTAGGAAGCTATTCACTGGTTTTGCTGTTGGACTGCCAGGTATGGCCGATCAGTATTTTTCTTTCTTCTCTTTGTTGCGTTAACTAGGAAGTAATTGTACGCGTTGGCGTTATTTGTAATAGCTTAAGCAATTGTCTCATCGCCACGTCACTGTTAAATTATTAACTGGGTTTGCTGTTGGAGTGCCAGGTAAGAGGCGAGCCAAGGTTAAGGTCATTACCAACTAGACCACTGCCAGAGTGCCTTGCTGTAACTCGTCTAGGCAGGGACCACGGCCTTACTTATTGCAGGCGCCAGGACAGTGACAAGTTATGGTAGAATGAGCTGCAATTGGTACCTTGCTTGTAACATCATGAAATTACCATTGTTCTGCAAATAAATAATCACATTTAACATTTCGATATTTGTATGGAGGGTAGGGTAGTAGATAAACTTGCACAATAGGCAAAGGTTAAGGTTGTCTGGCAGAGATTTTAAATGTTGGTGCATAATAAAGTGTATTCATTCATTCACTCAATCATTAATTCATTCAATAGGCCTAACATCCCGGCCACAGGACAGCGACGCACCTATTACATCTATGTTGTCATAGGCCACGGTTGTCTCTTACCATCAGGAAAGCCGTGTGCTGATTCGCTGTCTTGTGGCCAGGGTTTGAAATACTGGTATGTTTATGAAGCTCTAGCATCAGCCGTGGAGCAATACCGATACCAAAGGTCTTATCTGTACTGTTAGTACCGGTACCAGATTTAGCACCGGTACTATTGGTTAAAGTGTTTTATACAGGTACTGGTTCAATATTACCGGTATCAAACAATATATTACCTAATGTTGTTTCTACAATCGAAGACATCCCTGTTCTTTTTGACAAATTTAAATGATACCAATACTTAAAAACGAAAATTGGTAACGGATCTCATGTTTTTAACGGGTACCTTTATTAGGTACAGGTAATTATCGCTATTAGTACAGGTGACTGCTATCGGTATCGGGATATAGGTATCAGTATTAGGACAGTACTGGTACTGGGATACAAGTACTTCGGAAGCGGTATCCAGGTATTTAAATGAAAACAACTGCTAAGTACCGCTATAGAACTTACATTTGTTTATAACCCTAATTCGTTTACATAATATTATTATTCAAAAGAAAATTTTAATAACTTAATGAAATATGCAAATATTCAAATAAGGTACAAAAACTGTACTAAATGCAAATATTTTGTTAAATCATTAAGATTGCACAAATATTTACATACTATTATAGTAGTATTAAGTAGCGTTTACATATTTTGATGATTTCATTGTTATATAGTTGATTGTTATGGTAATGTACAGTAAGCAAACAAAATATCAGACCCTCTTGAAGTACTTTGAAAGTATGTGGTTCGGATATTTCGTTTGCTTACTGTACAGTGTTAATATTATTATTAACGTCGTCTACTTGCCACTGTTGTATTCCGGTTTCAAATGTAGCATAGCCGTTAATTTGTACTTAGAGGCTTAAGTTCTCAAGTGAGCAACGCATCAACATTTTTTTTTTGGTGTATATAGTCGACTTGTATTTTGAGTATTTGAAAATCCGTCTAAAGTACAAAAATCTAACATGTTTTATTTTTGTTGCAGGCATCCTGATGGTGGTGCAGGCTTTCTTCGGGCACGACCGTGTGTGGTCGATTGCCATCTTCACAATGGCGCTGACCATCAACGGCGCCGTCACTGCCGGATACCTCGGCAACGGTTTGGATATCGCGCCCAAATTTAGTGGTCAGTATCACATGTGAATGTAGCTGTCAAATCAAAGAGTCTAAATTATTAGTTTTTATTCGACTTTTAGAAGGAAGAGGCTTCGACTGTAGTTTTTTGTATGTTTGTTACACGATTACGCAGCAAGAAATAAATGAATTTGGATGGTTGGATTTTAAGTCATGATTCAAAGGTTCTCTCTCCCGGATCTTAACTAGATTCGATTTGTAGGTTTTGAGTTATATTTTTTTAGTTTTTGGTATGGTCTTGTACATTTGCCATCAGTCAAGTTTACAATGAAAGTACGAGTCAAGACAATAAAGGGCGGCAAACCCACAGTATGATAACTCAGAAAGCAGCCACGTATTAGAATAACCTATCGTGATAATTGATTTTCTTTAAATTTGCTAGTCATGCAAATCAATAACTGCTACAGCGACACCCTTCTATCGTTTTATACCGTTATAAAGAATTTATTATTACCGAAGACGTGGCAGGATGACCTAAGGGTCTTAGTCGGCCACAGAAAGGGGCAAATTAACTTAATAAAATATCCATGATAATATTCTTACAATCATTGCCATTTAAATATCTGTCAGTGTCATTTGCCAGATATCAAATAATCACTCAATGTCCCAATATCGGACTTAAATTATTCAAAAAGAGTTTTTGGCGCCATCGTAATTGAAGGTAGTCGTATTTTTTTCATTATTATTGAATTTCGTCTTTATATTGAGTGAAATTGTTTAAATTAGGTGGGAATTCGATTAATTTTGTTTAGTGAAAGTGCACAAATGAAATAATCATGAAGAAATTAGTGTATCGTCTATTTCCTCGCTGTCGTCAAATCTCACTAGATGAGCTTGAGTAACGAAGCGACCGCTTTACTCAAACCCTGACTTGACGTGACTTTGTACATAGTGACTAATGGCTGTATAAGAATTAACTAACTTGGCATGGGCAAAGTATTCTTCAAAAACGATCGAAAGCTATATTTATAAAAGGAGAAGAGTACAAAATCTCATCGAAATGAGTTTTGGCGGCATCGAGAATACAAACAATACATTTATTTCATATATACTTCACTTGTACACTTTAACTGAACGAAATTATACAAAATGCGACCAAAAATGTAACAAAATACACAATATTAACATGAAATTCAAAACTATGTCCATATTTTATAGTTTTTAGTTTTTATTTTAGTAATTCATGTTTTATGTACATTACTTAGCCAACATTCAACGTTCAATACAAATTAAAGCTGGGATTTACCAGCACGTAAATTATTTATCTAGATATCAATCAGACGATAAATATCTAAAAACAATTTGTCTTCAGAACCTATGACATGACGTTTTCCTTTATGGACAGTTACTTTACTCCACATTACTCTTTGATGACGTTTAGCAATATTGTTTATGTCAGATAAGATTTTATACAATAAGGCTTTGAGTATAAATACATAAAGACAATAAGGTCGTCTTTTTACGTTTATACACTGTACTTTTGAAATGGAGTTATTACATTGCGTCAAGGTAAGGCCCCTTGGGTGTTTTAAGAACCCATTGTAACTTATACGGGAACAATTATACGGATTTAATAATGTGTTATTATCATTTTATTGGTTTATTATTTCGGACAGGATATGCACGGCTTTGATGCCTATGTATGTATACGAGTGTAGGAGTCTAGTGCAGGCTTTAAATAGATGTTCGCAATAAGAAGAACGAGTTCTTTGATGTAAATAAAAAAGAATCTTAATTATGCCCTCGTGTGTATCTTCAAATAGTAGAAATCTTGATGAGACATCTTATTTTGCGCGTCAGAACAAGTAATAATAGCAATTGTAGTTAATTTCAATAAATGCTATTTCACGACTGCTATTATAACGTCGTGCAATAATTGCAAAATAAAATGTAGTTCAGGCTTCAAGCGAAAATGACAAAAAACACGTGTTCTCTTTCTTTCACGCAGTATTAGACATAAACTATTACATAGAACAAGGTGTTACACAGTATGTTCAAGTTGATTGGTACAACATATGAAAAAACAAGATATTTGATAATTAATATCCCGTTTTTATGTAAAAAAACGGAACACTGAAAATAATATGTTATTTTTATACATACATACACAAATCTCTTCACGCAAAGTCCCTTACACTCTCTACCTGTCCGGTAGAGAATATCCAATGCCAAATCTTACGATTATGGCAGACCTGACTAGCTTCCTCCACACATATGAATACGGCGAGCGATTTGATTGTTCAATGCAAGCTACATCTAGCCACACTCGCATTAAATATCTATCTGCTTTCTCAATCTTTCATGAGTCATTATTTCCATATGACCGAACCAACGAAGCATGCCTTTTCTTATTTTAACACCAACACTTTCTTTCAATCCCACTCTTTCTCTGATCTCAATGTTACGAATGTGGTTAGTGAGCGTTACACCACAGATTTTCCGTAGCGCTCTTATTTCGACCACATTTAACCTACTCTCATTTTCTGACATACCTAACTCTCGCTTCCATGCAACAACGTTGAGATAAGCTTATAATTATGTAAGGCGAGTCTAGCACTTTGACTCCAAACCTCGCTTTGAAATGGCTTACCAAGCGCTGCATTCACACTTTTCCCTGCACACACTACTCTCCTTTTCACATCCGCGTTGTACCTTTCATCCCTGCAAAAAACACATCCAAGACATCTTCGTGGGTAGAGTAGAGTGGTAGCTAGTCGTGGGTGCCCCTGGTTGTGGCTCTGCCTACACCTTTGGGGACATGGGCGTGAAGATATTTTTTTTAAGACGTACATTTTCATTTACTTGTCCCAGCACTACATCATCAACTCTTACATCCTGTATTTTAATGGACTAGTAATATTGTCTGTATAATTCCAGGTACTATATTCGGTATTGCGAACACACTGTCGTCGTTCGGCGGTTGGCTGTCTACGTTTATGGTGGGAGAACTTACTAAACATAAGGTAACTTGATTTGTATTGTGCAAACAAACGTACAAACAACATTATATCAATTTCGTGAACATCACAAACGAAATTTGACATTAGTAGCCTATGACACCGAAACGAATATATGCTACTTTTTTCTATCTTGTACATTTATCAGATTCACACAGTGCTAAATAACATTAATACAAAAGAAAAACCGCAAGGACTTTGTAGTATTAGTCCTACTGCTAAGACTAAGACTTCTTGTTTAGACTTAGAGTCCTCGTCACTACAAATCTGCTATTATTACATTATTGAAGCTATTTGCTCCTTTTTTTCATTACATCTGTATAAAAAGTTCCAAAATAAATATCAAATTAATGAATAAAAGGACGAACAAGGACAAATAAAAGACACTTTTAGGTTCTTTACTATATACAAATTATATTATTTATAGCTAGCGGCCCGCCCCGGCTTCGCACGGTTATGAAATATACACATAAACCTTCCTCTTCAATCACTTTATCTATAAAAAAACCGCATGAAAATCCGTTGCGTAGTTTTAAAGATTATACAAAAGGACATAGGGACAGAGGAAGCGACTTTGTATTATACTATGTAGTGATAATCGAGTTTCACCAAGTGCCGATAAAGATAGAAAATTGATTTAAAATTCTTTTCCAGAACACGTACGAACAGTGGCAAATCGTATTCTTCATCTTGGCTGGTACCTACTTAGTGGGAGCGCTGTGCTTCGTGTGCTTCGGCTCCGGAGAACTGCAACCCTGGAGTAGCGCTCCGCCCGCTCCGAATACGGAGCAACAACCGCTGAAGGAAGACAAGGTTGAGAAAGTCTAAGAGGCCATAACATGAGCGGGTTTGTTATTAGTATTTAATGTTACGAAAATAAGCGATTTTAAAACAACCTTTATTATCAACAAGCATAGAGATTAATGCCTTTAAAATTTAAATACCTTTCTTTTGTTATGATTTCTGGTTATTGAATTATTATATGTATTTTTGTTTTATACATTAAGATTATGTGAAATCAAAATCTATTTCTTTTTACGACGTAGGGTCATATATCTTCTTTAAAAGCAGAAACTATAACCAGTACTATGATACTAATATTAAAATACTAATAACACACACGCATAAATAAAATTAGAAGACTGTATGCAATTTTGTAAGAATTTACAAAACGATATTTAGTTAATGCCAACAAATCTACATTTTTTTGTAAAAATATTCATGTTTATTTATTTTAGCAAGTATAATGGCACCGATAGATGGCGTTTATCACAAAGATACACTGCGATTATTTAAATATTTCATTTATTTGATATACTGTATTTAAATCAAATCCCAAGTAATAAACTTCGAAACTTGACCCAGAACGTTAAATTAATTTTAGAAAAACATTATTTTACACTATTACTGCTCTAAATGTAAAATTTAGAGAATTTTACGAAATTTTACATAATCGGATTGTACGATCACAAAAAGACGCTATCTTAGTACTACATACACGTTAATATTGTTTTAGCTATTAAGTTAATGTAGAAAACAGAATATTTTTCTTACTGACCAGTATTTAAAAGATAATGATGTACGAAGTTGATGTGCTTATTACATTAAAAACATTTTTTTATTTTTAATTTTTCAGTAAAATCTTTAGTGACAAGACCTGTCAAAAAAGTTACTTACAATATTTTTTTTTGGTATGTAGGTATATGTGTCCAAATATTTTGATCAACTATGACATAGTTACTATGCAAAATAAATATTGAAAAATTTATATCTAACAATGAAAATTTATTAATAAAACATTTTATTTTTAATAAAAAATATATATATTTTCGATTGACGTTAAAAAAATTAAGAAGTAGACAAAAAATGGTCGAAAATCGACTACTTCAAATTAATATTACAATCGCTCTCTGCAATTTTGTGTATAAAAATTTTAGTTATGCTAAATTTTACACACTGGAATCATCATATAGAGTATTTATATTTCATCAAATACTATAAACATAAATGTATATGTAATAGGCACTTCACCGTTTCATTGTTACTGTATCATTTGTTATATATTTTTAGATCTGGTCACTTTAGCAAATGTAAGGTCTTATGGGCAAATCTGGGCCGAGAAAGAGACAGCTTTGCCTATTATACAAAAATGTTATATCTGTATTTTTCATAAAATTTACATATCTGTATTGTATGTAATATAAGCATTTTGTGGCATGTAGACTGAACTGTTTTAGTGCTATTACTAGTTTAAAGGACGGAGATTATACAAACAGAATTCATACTCTATATCAATTTTCATTAGCTACAATTTTTTATTAGATGGTTAAATCACCACTCAAAATATATTTAATTCTGTTTAAATATATTCGACAAAGAACATATTACAAACAAACAACTTGTTGAGTCATTTAAAAAATGCCAGTACCTTGCGGACCTCTACCTAAAAATGAGTTGTCATCAGTCTATTCCTTGATTGACATAATTATATCAATTTAATCAAAGAGTATAATAATATACCTTAAATTGTTTCGCTAAAAGTATAAACTCCGTCTTCTAAATTAAAATTATTAAAAATCTTCGAAAGTATATAGGGTGCCTTCAATAGTAATTATACATTCCTCTTATTTTTACGGAGAAAGTTTAAATATCAAGAGGTGTATAGGGAACTAAGTTCTTCTCTTTCATTAGTGATTACCAATTTTATTTTCTTGTAAATTTGATAGACATTTTTTTAGGATTTCGTTTTTTTGCAACTTAGTTTTTTTCCCTTTAAATGTAAAAAACTACGTATGTTTTTTATTCGCTCTCTAATTTTGTAAGTAGTAAATATGAATGTATTTGTTGTGAGTGTATTATAAACATCTGCCCTTAATTACGAAGATATGAAATTTCATTATTTTAAATTTAGCAACTTTCTAAAACCGCACTTTTTTAGTATCTACGTATTATATTATTAGTGAGTAATTGGCTAGAAGTGTTTTAAATATTTTCACTAATACTCACTGTAATTTAATTAAACAGACGTTTTAAATTTATTACAGCAAATATTGCAAATATGCAGTAAACTTGTGTTAAAATTTTTACACACATTTATAATTTTTTGTGCTTTCCGCGTGATAGGAGTTTCAAATATAAGTCAAAAATAGAAAGTACATTAAAAAGGCACGACGCATAAGGTCACCCTATATTGCTAAATTTTCGGAGATTTTAGTCTTAAGTGTAAAAAAGAAAAATAAAAAAAAAAACGAAAAGGCTGTTATGTAAAACGATTGTGATGTATACATATTTAACCGGCACGCGAAACGGACTCTCGAGTAATGTTAGACAATGTTGGTTCTAAAGAGAAACCCGACTCATTGTTGATTTAGTGATAAGGAAGAAGCTGTAGTTGGTGGTAGTTAACGGCCTTGTACCATGACGTCTTAAGGTGTTTAATATTAATGATAGGTATACTTCATTAACCGAATTTAAAATTGCATATTTTCTAATTAACTCTTTGAGACCTTACCTTGAATATATGGCGCTCAAATTCACTGGCGTCTCCATAAATTATTTGTATGAAAAGCAGCGCCTCTAGTGGTAACTTAGAGAACTAAATCCCAGACCAACAGCACTAAGGATTTCGATACGTAAATAACCGAATAATCGATAACAAATTACGGTCAGGTTTTAATGCTAAAATGTTTGTTTCTGAAGTATCATTTAATGACATTCACCATAAATAATATAAAAAACAATGATCCAAAAATATCAGCCAGACTAAGCAAACAAAAACGAACGAAGTTTTCTCTTTATTTGGATTTTTGTTTTGTTGACTTAGCCTGCATCATTATTGCGTGTTTATGAATGGTAGCTATTACATTTTTTATTGGATATCTCTTGTAACTTATATATTATAGAATGAGACGAACAAACTGAAAATATCTTGTTCTATACATAATCTAAAACATAATAAAATTCACGTTATACCTTCCATTTCCAACGCGAAGTTCTAACAGTATTACATATTTATCTCAATATTAAAGCGTACAATAACGACTTTTTATCGTATAAGGTCGTTTTTATACGTAAACATATGTTAAGGTGTCATGGTAAGGTACACTGACTTTTCCTATAAATGTCTAATTTAAACGTTTAAAACCTTCTTATTGTTATGTAATTTAAAATCCTAGCGCAGCTATTGGTTAGCGTCTTCGTGACGTCATTTTACGGATTTCAAAATTCGAACGTCACTTACGAATTTATACTCACTATGTTTGGTTCAAGAAACTAAGACCAACTACTAGTTTCTTAAACATTTACAATTAGATAAGTATTGCAAAATATATTTATTTTTCTACATGGTATAAGGAAATCGTAGGCCGTAGCCACAGTGCCAGTGCGATTAATTTGACCATAGACAAGTCTCGATACTTACCGTAAGACATAGTAGAATTAAGCCATTTTCGCACTTAGCTTTACAAGGACAATGCATTAGTGTTCGTGCATTTCGACAGCTGTGATACAGAGGTTTGTCTATGGTGTGTCGCTTCGCTAGTGTATCCATAGGTGCCTTTGAAGATATCTGCGGCGAAAAATTCATTTTCCACTTTTTAATGCTTTCGATTCGTTTCCGCAGTTCAATTTGGGCTTTTTCATAGCAAAAATATGTAGGCTTTTAGCTTAGTTAATATCACTTTTCATTTGTGTTGTGAGTCTAACTTTTCATATTTTTGTTACTTATTTTGAATTTTTTTTAGAAACATAGAATTAGAATCAGAATCAGAAAAATCTTTATTCACATGGACCATACAAGTGGTACTTTTGCGCGTCGACATTTTTATAAACTACCACCAGTTCTTCGCGTCTGTGACTGGTAAAATCTATCTCTATCTCCACCTTGTGCTTTAACACTATTCTGACTGTGATGGTGTTTGATATAACACAAATCTAACACCATTTTTAGTTTTTTTAACCATAAAAAGCTATTGACATTTATATAGCTGCTAAGATATCCTCAAAGGCCATTCTTATCTCGTTTATCTCGAATCTAGCAACGGTTAGTACAAGTTCCTAAATTACTTTCAGTATTTGGAAACCGTTATTTTACAGATAATCCATTTGGATAATCTGCAAGTATTTCTCAGTATGTTTGGTTTATTTTAAGGACATATTCGTATAACTGTTTTTAGATTCATCTAGTTGTGTCGAAATATTATACTGTCCTATTATAATGATTAATAATTGAAATGTCATATTAATAAAATATGAATACGTATTATCAATATTTACTGTTAATAGGAGGGTAGTTCTATGTTGTAATAAGTTATATTGGCAAACGTGAGTTTGTTTTAAAAATATGATAGTTTTCAATAGTACCAAATAATTCGGCCAGTAGGATCGTAATATAAGACAACATGGGTAGAGAAAGAATTATGAATTTTCTTTTATGATTACTGTATTCGTTCATGTACCTATTCAGATTGAATATATTTTAGAATAAATATTGCTGAAATATATTTCTTTTTTACAGAAAAAATAATTACAAAACCGAAACCTCTCAAGAATAATAACCTAACTTAAATGTTCGAAAAAAAATTTTTTTAATTATATAAACTAATTAATTATTTTTTTATATGTTTAAAAATTTTTTTAGCCCTACGGTTTTTACTAACTACACCCAGTTCAGGGCCACTGCACTTTGAATTTACAAATAATGTACGTATTTTGTAGTTCAGGATTTAATTTGTTATTTAATCGTTAAAGGAAACGAAAGTATATAACTGACTTTTATTAAACTAAAAACACAATTATTTACAACAATTAAAAATTACATTTTGCAATACATACCATACCCATATATACATACATACCCCAAATTCTTTTGAAGTTAGCGTAGTATTCGTTGGAGACGTCGAAGTAACATGCACAAATGAGGACAACATAGTATTTAAAATTTTCTGTTGACGGCACTTGTTGAAATTACATCCATAAAAACCATTTGCAAACACATTTAGTTACACAATCGTATACGTAGCTGGTCAAAGTATTTGGTACGTAGAATAAAATGTATCCATGGTTGTTTATAAACACAAGAAATATAACCTCAATCTCTTGTATGAACAAAATAAACAATTATTTTAGTTTAATTAATGTGTGATTGAATATGAAAGACATGTGTTTCATTTTTAGTGACCAAATTTTGGTCCTTATTTCCAATAAAAACTTAAAAAAGGAAGTTGAATCATCCTTACTTTCCCATAATTATTAAAACTTGAATCAACTTGTTTTGTTCTAAAGCTTATCTTTTAATAGTTTTGTTAACAAGCAGACTAAAAAATCAAGGTTACGTTGACGTTCAAGTCTTTATTGCACCGAAATACAGAATATGTCAACCTTCGACTTCTTTAGTTTGATTACTAATAAAACGGTGTTTTGGACAAAATAAAAGTTTTTCCTTGTATTACCGAATTCGTATTGTGGGTTAAAAAAATAATTAAGTGTGGTTTAAGTCCGAAATACGTGATGTTGGGAAATTGTAATAACTTGGATTTCTACTGACCCGTATTAATAACCTATCTTAGATCGTGATATTTTAGATCATTTGCCAAGAAACCGCTTTCATTTTTTAATAATTAACAAAATATCTTGATCTGTAGATAGGTTATTAACATTGGCCGTTAAACAAAACTATGATCCGTATTATTGCAATATTATCAAGTAAGTGAAACATACGAGCAGATCTTGCAATGTTTCATCGTGGTTTAAAGGTTTCGACCAAAGTCGGATTTTAGTAACTAGCTCGTATTTTTTCTATGATATTGGAAGGCAAACAAGCAGACGGATTTCCTGATGGTAAGAAATTCACGCCGCCTAGAGACACCAAAGGTGGTAACTGCGTTGCCGACCTTAGGCCGGGATGTTAGGCCTCGAGCAAAAAGAAGTTTAGCGGCTACCTTACCCTCCGAACCGGAACGCGTCAACGGCAAGCGCTGTAGTTAGGGTGGCAGGAATAGGTAACGCGGTGAAACCCATCCGAACGAGTCGCTGCGAAACTCTACCACCTAGTGAGATATCACGGTGTTAGTGACGGTAAGCCTGTGCTCGCCTTTTACGAGCTGCCTGGGACAGGCAGGCAGATGGTCTATTCTGCTAAGGAACTCGGACCAACACGGGGAAAACGTATTGATTTAATCGATTTGACAAAGGAGGTTTTCAATTCGATTTGTATATTTTCTTCAATACAATATTCAATGTAATTTCAATATTGCCAACTGAGAAGCCGTAATTGTGTTGGTATTTTTATAATAATGCAATAATGATGTTGTTTAAAAGTATATCCGAAATTCCCAACCCTTCGTTCACACTTGCGATTTTAATATCTATCCCAAGTATAAACATTTACAAGACAAAATGTAAACAAATATTTGTCTGTGTTATGAGCAGCGCACAACTGAACAATATTTAATTTTTTTTTGTTTTTATGTATCATTATGTATTCTTTTCCTTTTTTGTTACCAGGTATATATTTTTTTCTGTTTATGTATTCTTACAATCTTCCCCCCTTAGTGCTCTGCCTTGCTTCTAATAACATAAATTGTAGCTTTCACCAAGGTTAAGGTTGTTTATAAGAGGTAGTACAAAACAATAAGGCCGCCTTTATGTGCGCTATGTTAAATATTAAAATTATGTATTGAGGTACAATAAAATTTATTCATTTTCATTAATTTATAAATCTAGAATCGCATATGTGAATGGGGTAAGTCGCTCGTCTGACTTAAACCGGGTTTAATTAGTAGGTAAAGGTAGGTCAAATTTTTATAATAAATGTAACCAGTGTGAATGGATGCTGCGTGCTTAAGTTAATATTACAATGTATTTTGAATTGTAACACTTTGTTAATTTATCTTAATTTATGACAAATTTGTGAACCATTTTTTTTCAATAAAGTTTTCACAAAATGAATATCTTGTTTCATTTTTATAATCTATTATTTACTTTTTTACCCAAAGAAATAGGAATAAATAAAGAAGTGCAACAATGTTCTATATCAAATTTAGTTGTATAAATACTGTTGGAGCCGATTCCAGATGGGAATAACCTACTTGTTTCCTCGCGCAGTGGAAGCCTTATACGAGGAAAGAAGGTAATGGGAAAAGGAATAAATAAATGGGTTGACTTCCTTGGTTGAAAAGCCTGTCAATGGTTGAAAAGCCTGTCGTCCACCGATGATACACCAGGCACTACACGTTGAGTCCCGAATTTTTGTATTGTTGTCCGAATAACCGTAACTTTTGCTCGAAGCAAGTTAATTAGAAAATTATATTTCGTATAAACTTAATCACACCGATATTAAATTAGTTAGTTATTTAAAAATGTATAATCTAGTTTTTAATTAGTTAATTAAAAACTAGATTAATTTTTCCAGCTATTGACAGAGCTGTGAGCCGTAAGACAGAGCGAATGCCAGATTAAACATCTGACATTTGACAGTGGGCGCGAGCATTTGCCATTCATTGCCAAGTGCAAAATATACCGAACAAATACCATTGGAATCGACATATAACTCAACATCTCTTTGTCTTTTTTTTAAAATGTCGATATTATGTACGCCGAAAGTAATAACTACATTTTTGTCTATGCTCATTTTGGCGTCCATTTAAAATGACGTCATGAGAGTGCTCATGCTTGCCAAGAACGCCATATGCAGTGTTCAATTTTATAGTGATGTACTATTACAATTGTCGATATTTTATTTTACGTTCCCAGAAAAGAATATTTAATTTATTTAAAAATCAATCACACTTTAGCGTAATAAGAATTCTTTCAAGTGCTCTTACTTTTAAGTAAATAAAGTGGTTTTAAGTAATGTACCTAATTGATATTTTTTTTGTGATAATGAATCTTGTAATATACTCCTGGTGTTGCGGATATCCGTGGGCGGCGGTGATCACTTTCCATCAGGTGACCCACTTGCTCGTTTGTCTCCTCTTGTATAAAAAAATAAGTATGAAAGTACTTAACCCCGTTTAAGAAAAAAATTAAGTGCACTATTCAAATAAGTAAATATAATTTTTAGATTGTCCCAGTAGCAAGTCTAGGGTTCAATTAGCACTAATAGACATTATTTCTGACCAAAATTGCACTATAATAATACTTATCACAAATTTTAATGAAAAATGCTTTAGACAGGATTTGAATTTCTGTCTCTGCGAAAGCTGTATTGATTTTTCTAATGAAATTTGTAAAAAAATCCCAAAAGGGAAAAGGGCTAAGACTAAACATCTTAGAATAATAATTTTTAATTGTGATTTTAAGTTTAAACGCAGGGAAAAAAATAACCTTACTCGCTGCGAAAACTGAAGTGAACTTTTTTCTTTAAAATTTTCCAAAAATCCCAAGCACGGCAATATTTTTTTTGCATTGAACTGAATCTAATAGAGGGATAATCTAAATAAAACACACAACAGTAACTTATGATAGTTTATTGAAGAAATATAGCACAGCCAGCTGTCTAAGCGGCCCACGGCACCACATACATTTGGACGTTTGAAACTTTACAATAAATATATCTGCGGTCACGTAAACTTTCAGACGTCCAATCAGAGCTCAAGTATTTTAATTATTAATATAACCACTTATAGGACCTCACTTTCGTCATTTTTTCAACGTCGATAATATCTAAGTCTGGTTATAAAGTTAAAAATCCGTCAAAATGGGCTGTAATGGTTTTATTAATAAAAAACGAACCCAAGCCCCAGAACGTGACCGCTGGTTACATTGTACCTATCACAGGTTGTCTATCATAAAGCCTTAGTATCGACGGTATTGTATTTGGACTATTAAATAAGTAACTTGACCGATCGTACTCAGCGGCAACAATTATCTTGTAATTAGTCATTAAGTTATTTTCAATATAAAATTGTGTCATAATGATAGATTAAATGTTAATTGATGTCTCTGAGTGCAACTATAAGAGTTTTAAACTAAGCTATGATTTATGAAAAAACGCTAGTATGATTAAATAAACATTTTTCATGTTATAAAGTAAAAAAAAATCGACCAATTTTTAAATCCATAATAAAATACAACAGCCATGAACAGTGCAGTGGCTTTAGCAAAGTTTTCTACATTCGTTGACTCTGTCTCTAAAATGTAGACAACGAATAAGTAAAAAAAGGTTTATGTAATAGAAAACAAGTTTGCAAAAAAAGTTTCATTATTAATTTTTTTTATTATTTAATAGTCCAAATACAATAATATTAGCAAAACTATTCATTGCATATCACATAAATGAGTGCGTTAGTACTACTTCAACCTTAGATTATAAAATCAACGAAATCATTTAGGACCTTTGTGAAGAATTGTCCAAATATCTTCATTTCACAAATGAAGTTGTATTGCAAGAAAATATTTTTTTGTTTCTACAATCACAAGATTTCTAATTATTATCATTTTTTTTCTTAAATTTATAGTTTTTTTTAATAATATTTCTAAATAAATACAAATACTAAGCAATTTTCGTTGATTATAATCTAAGATATTATTTAAATGGTAAGCATTTAGGACTTTTGATTTTATTGATTATATTTAAAAATATTATCAGGTATAGTGCAATATACCAAATAATAAGTAACTTAAATGCATTTTTATATATTTAGTAGAATAAAACTTTTAAATAATGTTACTTTTAATGAAAACCGGTGTTTCGATTTGCCAATAATTTTAATAAGTATGTAAATCATATTTTGCAGAGTTTGTGGTATTAGCAGTTTTGTTAAAGTGTTAACTAGTTACAAGAAGTTTATGTGAAATTGTGCGAATTATATACTGTGCATATATTTAAAAGAAATGCAGGTAGTTTATAACAATTTAAGATGATATTATGCAATACAACCAAATAAAAATGTTACTGTATATTAACAGCTTTGAATACAGTATGTAGAAATCTAAAAAAATATTGGTTGATTTAGAAGACAGTTTTTGATAATTTCATTAAAAAAAGATCTTGCATTTCTTATATTTATAATAAATTATTCCAATATTATAGTCAACATTTGTGATGATAATTTTAATGTAATTTACTACTAAATACTTGAACAATATCAAACGTAAGAAATGTTCAATATAAACAAAATTCTTAATCTCATTTATTAATCCTAAATAACTGATTATTAAAATTTTGTCAACAGTACATTTATTGAAGCTTTATTAAGTTTTACATTAAACAGCTTCGCGACATAATATGTTGTGGCCAAAGGAAATATAGATATAAGGGAAATTAACAGATATTGCATAACACCATCCACAACGAATCCATCCAAGCCTTACATCACATGAAACAGCAAATACATTAGCCTCAGATCGCAGAGGCGAAAATTATACAATTACACAACATCTTATAAGAAGTAACGATTTGGTCATTCAATTATAATTACACAACAATTAACAAAGAAAGACATATAACTAGAACATCGTAATTGACACAATAATGATAAGATTTTACACAAAAGTCAATCTTGTGTATTTCGCAAAGCATCTAAATATATATGCAATGTTTAAATGAAGTGACTGTCTTACAGAACTTTTCCACTACATTTTTCGCATTTTTTTAAATTGGTGTTTTAACAAAATAATCATTATAAAATCACTCCATTTTCTAATGTGATAGTTGATCTGGAGGAAAAACCTGATACACACAAACACCCTCTATGTTTATGTGTCCGTGTATGTTTAAATATTATGAACAAGATTTCGTTATTTTTAATATTTTCTGTTGAAAATAAGCTTTGTTATAATATTTAAGTGATTTATCACACGATAAAACTAATCATTTGGTATAATTATTTTTATGAAAAACATTAGCAATACTTTATTAATTATAGCACTTTTTAGTATCTACTAATTAAGTTCAAAAAAAATTTAGAGCGAAATATACATTTTCAGCATTGTAACACAAAATTGACTTTCCCAACAATTTTAAGTACATTGAAAACTATTAAAATATTAAGAACGTATTTTAAAATGTCAAACGCTAAAAGAACATTTATTGATACATAATAATGTGCTGTGCACTTTTTTAAAGCCCTTTTCTCTTTTAGAAAACATAGGCACCACTCGTTTCGAGTTTTCTGGGTAAAAATCTATATTTTCTGTTCATAATTAAAACTACATTTTTAAGCATTTTAAACAAACTCGTTCCTCTTGTCAGGTCGAGTCGTTCGGCATCAAAAACATCCTGGTTGTTCTTCACCTCTATGATTGAACTATGCTCTCATGCTCATGCAGAATGAGTAGAGCTCCCCTATATCTGTATTACTAGTGGAGATTACACTTTTAACAAAGACCTGATATTGGTACAAATATTACTGACGCTCTCTATTTTAGCGACCTCTTTTTGAGTTTTTCAATAATTGATATCATCAAGAGCCAGAAAGAGAGTCAGCAATATGTTAAAATTGACATCAAGTTTTTGTTAATAGTTTCGTTTCCAGTAGTATTACAGCTTAATTGGCTACTTTTTAGCCTGAGCTTCTAAACCGCGAGCATTGACTTTAACTATTGGCTTTGGACTTAATTATCATAGCGGAACTAAAAACACATATAACTTCTCATTCAAATTAAATAATTTGCATTTGCTCGAGATTACTATTTGAAATATAAATTACATATAAGAAAGATAAAGTAAAGCTTGGAGCTGACTCCAAACTACTTTTTTTATTGGGCTTCGAGCTAATGCCAAAGTGTTAATTGCATTTTACCTAATTACGAAATTTAGTATTAGTCTACTTTCGCCGAAGTCTCAATAAAGTAAATTAAAAGGACATAAGAAAAAACAAAGGAGAAATAAGAAAAAAACAAACTTAAAGGAAAAGAACAAATATAAAATTAATAAAAAAAATAGCAAAAGTGCAAGCATTTGTGTAAAAAGTTCGCACGGGCACGAGTCTCTTACTTGTATGGAAATATTAAACCATATTAATTAAGCAACTTAAATAAACCTACATACTGAATGAAATAACCTACATGAGTTTTGAATTTTAAAGAACTTGAGCATAGAAATATAATATTGAAACTTGGAAAAGCGAATAGACTATTTATATAGTAGCTGTTGCCCGCGTGGTTAATATTTTGGCCACAGGAATATTTTTTCGGGATAAAAACTATCCAATGTGTTAATCTAAGTTACCCTCTATGTGTGTGCCAAATTTCATGAAAAGTGGTTTGGCAGATTTTGTGTGAAGGTTTAACAAACAGACATTCACACTTTCGCATTTATAATTTTAGTCGGATAAATATCAGTCATATAACGCATGTACAGTTATATACATGAGGGGGTCAGATATTTACAGCTTACGCAGTAACTTAAAGCAGAGCATTGATTACTGCGTAAGATGTAAGCAATGCAAATATCTGACCCTGATATATAAAACAAATGTTATTTATGAAATTTAATCTCTATTTCCCTCAGTAGTATCACGAGTGAACGGATGAAACCATTTTCGCTAATTCGTTTTTGTTGTTTTAATTGAAGGGTTGAGTTCGAGAATGGTTTAACTGACTTTTTTTCAAAAATCAGTTATTGGTATCGTTGAATTCAGAAAGAAATAATATATGTAATACCCTTTTCAAAATTACAAGAATAGCATTATATCTCGAGATATTCAGTCTAAAAACGGTTTAACTGACATAGATGTCGATATCGCTAGTACAAAAAAGATTGAATGTTAATAAACCTGCATATATTATCATAATAATCTCAGTTCAAATATAAAAATGAATTATATCGCCAAAAACTCTTTTAACAAGCGCCATATTGGGAGTGATTTTGAGAATTGAGAATTGAAAATAATGCTCCCAATGTTTACAATTTGTTTGCGTCAAATCTCCAACTCAACCCTTCAATTATTATTACAAAGTCCATAAAAGGAAAAAAAAACTTTAAGTAAAGAAAAATACAAACAAAAAAGAAAGCAAAAAATAAAAGAAAAAATTAATATTTATAGTAACTTTTACGCATACTTCGATGGGTCAGACAGTTTTTTATAGTTTTGAATGCCGAACGACACCTGTACTCGACAAGACCAAACCAAACAAAACTCACCCTGAAATACACCTTAACTACCATGTACTATATCAGAAAACGTGAAATATGTAATTCATTGCAAAGTGCATATTGTCTAAATCACATACTTCATAACCCCACATTTAGTATTCAAAAACCCTGGCATCAATTTTTAATTTTCTTTCTACATTCTCATCCTACTTCTTTAGACAAAAAAAGATTTTTGTGATAGCATGTTTGCTGTATTTTGAATTGAAGCCGTTTATAAATGCTTTACACGCATCAAGATAAGAAGCAGGTTAGAACGAAAGGCTTTAGGTTAGTTTTAGAGCCACGGCTCGGACTTTCGGCAAGTACAGACGGCTCAGCGACACCACCAATGTTAATTATGGGTTTAATACAGCCTAATTCTTTGACGAATTCCAAGTAACAATTTACTAAACTTAAGATGTTGAATTCGTATATTCACTTTGAATCAAACACAGAATATGAGAACGAATGCACTAAACCTGTGCGCATGAGCGCTAAATTTGTAAGCAATTTATAAATTTATGCGCAAGAGCATTAAATCTGTGCGCATAAGCACTATACAGCACGCACGAGTATTTCATCTGTGCGGAGCAATGAATCTTTTCTCATTAGTATAACTGTACGCTTAAGGACTGTATCTATCGGCATGCGCAATAATGGCGCATTACTGTATGATAAGGATTATACCTGTGCACATGAGCATTAAATCTGTGCACATGAGTATTAAACCTGTGCACATGAGCATTAAATCTGTGCATTTGAGCATTAAATCTGTCCGCATAAAAACAGATTTTGTGTTTTAGTGTGCACTGCAATTTTTGTATCATGTCTTCTAAACCTTGTTTTCCCAAGCCCTCCTAAAGGTTTGAGTTCTCAAATTTTCACACTTCTAAGCCACCCGGATGATTCTACACTAGATTCCCCGTAACAATTCCTAGAGGAACTATCGAAACGGTGCAAATGTGCATTAAGCTTTGACCTATCTATTATCACCTGGCGAATTTATCAAGCTTATTGAATAATAATAAATACTTTGAATTAACACAATTTGCTGAGTATAGGAGCTATTCAAGTATGAGATTTTTAATAGCAAAATTCAATTCAAATAAAATTGATTGAATAGGATGGAACTTTTTTTAAGGTCTTTCGAAATGATGCAAGTTCATGTTCACGTGCAAGATTGCGCATGCACGCAGAATGACGTGTCAGTTAGTATTAAAGTATCTTCACGCCCATATCCTCGAAGAGATAGGCAGAGGCACAACCAGGGCACTCACGACTAGCCGAAGATACTAAGTCCCACAATGTGATAGGTGGCAAGCCTATCGCCAATCGGGCACATATCCTATCCCGAGCAACATTTTTTTTATTTTAAAATTTGGAAAAAAATTTCTTTTTGTTGCCCGACCCGGGATTCGAACCCGGGACCTCATGCAGTCAAGTCCAACAACTGAACCGCTAGACCACAGAGGCGATACAGTTAGTATTATGTTTTTTGTATCAATATCAATAACGTAGTATACTTCAAAATTGTGACATTAGTAAACATCTCGATTAACATATCATGACACCAAGTCCCTTGCCTGGGAGGCAGAGAGTATAGAGTTCCAAGTGTCTGATCCTTGTAAACCTGCTTAGCGTCCTCTACATTCATAACTCTTTTTATACAAACACACCGGTTTCGTTTCGGAGAGTCTTGACACGACTCTCGAAAACAATCCGAGTGGTTTCATCGTGGGATGTCAACTTAGAGCTCCCTGAGTTGCTTCATTCATCAACATTCGCGTTTTATATAGCTGTTTTGTCAGTCTTTTGTCTTCTATTCCTTCCACATCACAGACACAGGAGTAAGTCATTTTTTACCAGTACTTTCTTTCAATATTACTTGACAATTATCATCGACTTGAAGATAATCAACATGAATTGCGGCATTATTGTTTCAAGCAAGGGTTAAGTAAATATTAATAAGTTGTAAATCAATATGGATAAGTATTATATAGAAATGATAAATTCTAATCCTGATTACATAATGTGCAAATATTATGTATGGAGGGAACAAGAAGGAACATTCATTTTTTATGGACTTAATTAAAACTAATATTTAAGATCTCGTTCTATATCGTAATATAAAAGATTTTATAAAAGAAAATCTAGTCTTACTACAAGCACTAATACTTGAATAACTCTTTACATAACAAATGAAAATATACATATAATAATCAAAATATATGTATAATATACAAGACTTAAATGACTAAATTATATTACACAATGCAGAATTGACAAATTATCGACAGTTAATTGACAAATAATATTGAGGTAGAAGAAAAGATAAAGCAAACATTGTGAAATATACATGTGACTAGATCATTTTGTATGTGTATATTTATAAGCCAGTATAAAAATAACCGATGTAATACTTTACATAATTGACCTACGCAAATGTTATGAAAAAAAACAACAACAATTACGTATTACGTAAGATTATATGTTTAGCTTGTTACGTAATACGAATTAGCAATTATTGTACAAATATCGCGCGATTTTTGCTAGCAGTCGGCTATTGCGAGTGACATGATAATCTTAACTTTGAACCGCCTTATATTGATTGCTATCATCATTATCATCATCACCATTTCAGCCATAGGACGTCCACTGCTGAATATAGGCCTACCCCGTTGACTTCCACTTCGACCGGATGGAAGCGGTCTGCATCCAGCGAGACCCCGCGACCGTCATAAGGTCGTCTGTCCATCTCGTGGGTGGCCGTCCTATGCTTCGCTTGCCGGTGCGTGGTCTCCACTCGAGAACTTTTCTGCCCCAACGACCATCAGTTCTCCGCGCTATGTGCCCCGCCCACTGCCACTTCAGCTTGCTAACCCGGCTGGCTATGTCGATGACTTTTGTTCGCCTGCGGATCTCCTCATTTCTGAATCGATCTCGCAGGGAAACCCCGAGCATAGCCCGCTCCATAGCTCGCTGTGCAACCTTGAGCTTGTTTATCAGGCCCACAGTAAGAGACCACGTCTCGGTGCCGTAGGTCATCACTGGTAACACACACTGGTTAAAGGCTTTTGTCTTGAGACACTGAGGTATTTTGGACGAAAAGACGCTACGCAATTTCCCGAACGCTGCCCAACCGAGTTGGATTCGTCGATTTACCTCTTTCTCGAAGTTTGACCTACCTAACTGGACCGTTTGTCCTAGGTATATATATTCGTCGACAACTTCGAGGATCGCGTTCCCAACTGACACTGAGGTGGGCGCTACATGGACATTCCGCATGATTTTCGTCTTGTCCATGTTCATCTTAAGGCCCACCTGCCGGGATACACGATTGAGGTCTTCGAGCATTGTACTAAGGTCTTCCAGCGATTTCGCCATTATGACTATGTCATCGGCAAATTGAAGCTGAGTGATGTACTCGCCGTTGATGTTGATGCCCATTCCTTTCCACTCCAGAAGGTTAAAAGCGTCCTCCATTGCATTGGTGAAGGGCTTAGGAGATATAACGTCTCCCTGTCTTACACTGCTAACTGCTAACTGATTGCTAACTGAAGATAATTTGTTTGAAAAAAGTAATAACATTGCAACTAAAATAGTCTTTTTCTTCCCAGATTTTTTTTATTACAATAAAAAACCGAGTTTGTCTAATGTTGAGTTTTGAGCTTAACTTTACATTTAGTTATTGTTGACGAGCACAAAGGTAAAGTCCAAATCAATAATATTATTTTCTTAAAAAGCATGTTTTTTTATTTTTATTGCTATTTTTTTGTTTGGTTGAATGAACAACAATTATAATATACTGGCTTATAAACAGTTATGACTAAAATGTACAGCTATAAGGTACGGCAACGGAGACATACCCCGTAGAGGTTTGTACGTGGAATGAACAAAGTCACCGCCTGCCACTATGGGATTCGCACTGATTGCAACACTTTGCTGGCCTGAAATTGAAATAACTTTATTCAGTAAGCGAACTTACTCAATAACCTGAACATCCTAAGGATGGTAACACAGATCATCAATGTTGACAGGACCAAATACTTAACTAGTTTTTATAGATGTGTTAGCGCGAATATTAATGAAAAGAATTTGTGAATGTGTGAGTGTCTATTTTTTCAATTGCAATTTGTAAGATGATAGGTTGGTCAACTGGTCTCATGTAAACATTTGCAAAGATTTTTGTTTATAGAAATGATGTCATATTGTATGGAACATGCGGTGTGGTCTCGCGCTCGGACCGTTTATAAATTTGTTGAACAACAAATTAAAAAATAATATAAAAATCTTGAAATATGATTTGTTCGGATTCGGAAAAGTCGGAATAAATATTTCGAAATGTAACAGGTAAAAATGTCCAAATATAGAAGTGTTTTTATTTGTTTAACGTGCATACTAAAATATACTTATAGTCTGTCTTATTTATCAGAAACTAAATTTACAATCAAGTTTACAATAATAATGATACTTGATTTTTTGTAGTGCTGAAATAAGATATAGATTTTTTGTAACGTAAATTAATAACAATTTTTGAGACAAAAGACACCAAAATTTATTTAATGTTGCAGGCAGCTCTAAATGTATTAGAAATGACATTGGGTATTCCTGAAAATCGAGGAAAATACTTAATTTTTGGTGTAATTAGATTAGACGAGCTGTTATTGAAAATACCCAATATAATTGGGTAAATGCAGTGTTGGGCCATTTCAGCTTAGACGATCTATTGTATTTTTGTGCAGAATGTATTTTTGTTACAGCACTAAGGATTTCTTACAAAATCGATTTCGAAATAAACTTAGTTTGGGAGACATTTTCACAGGGTTATTTCATTTATTGTCATCACAGTGCCAAGCTACTATACTAGTGTCAGCAACTTCATTGATAATAAGATAGTACAGTCACTGGCATATTATAGAAAGTACAGTTATACACAACTCAATTCATAAGAATAAGCCTAAGAGCTCACTGAGCGGGTTTTGACGCGCCCGCGGCGGTTGCGGTTCCGCAGGTTCTGTAGAATGTAGATTTATGTGCAAAAAAGAAAAGCACATTTCACGACGCGTTTTACACCCGCAGCGCCCGCGGTTGTTTGCGGTTCCCGCGGCAGCGGTCGCGGTCGCGGTACAAACCGCTCCATGAGTTCTAAGTCTATCTAAGTGTGAGCTGAACTGGAGAGTTTTAGCCCAATCGAGAGAAAAGATGGCCGAAGTTTTTTCATAATTATTGAATTTCGTGTTTATATAGAGTGATATTAGTCAATTTTGGTGGCATTTTGTGCAATTTTGTTCAGTGAAAGTGCACAAACGAAATAGTTATGAACAAATTAGCGTATCGCGTGTTTCCTCGTTACCGCCAAATCCACTATATGAGCTTGAGCAATGAGGCCACCGCTTTACCCAAGATCCTGACATGACTTATTGACGACTTATAACTGATTTGAAACCCGATTTTGATAAACGCAATGCAAATTTATACTTGACTATTGGCAAAATACTAACGTGAATGCCAAAACCTAAAAAAAAAGAAAAGAAAGAAAAGCCGACCTGGTACTCGTCGTCCCCGGCAGTGAGGCCCCGCACACTGAGCAGCTGGTACTGGCGCGCCCGCAGCGCCGCCGCCCCCCGCCGCAGCAGCCGCAGCGCCCCCCCACCCGCCGCGCCCGCCCCGCCCACCGCCGCACGCACCTGCACCACCACCACCACATTCAGGGGGTTTATAAGCTTACGAACTTATTTCATTCATTTAACCTTCATCATTGAGCCTAGTGGAATTAACTGTAGAATTATAGCTACTAGTGGTCGCCCGTTGGTCGAAATTCGACACTAATAAATTTAATATTTTGTTGATAAGAACGCCATCTTCATTTCTCAAGACCAACTAATTTGTTTCTAAACTTTTTAGTGCGCCATCTGTGATCTTATATCGTTATCATCAATATATTTGTTTGTGTGTGTCATATGCATGGTAGTGTGTGTATCGGTGTGATTTAATGTACTTTATAAGCATTATTATTGAAAAATATTAGCGATCTGCACTTCTCCTACACATAAACTATAAGTGTGCCCAATTGTATGCTCCTGCGTCCGCGCAATTTTCGTAAAAAGGGATCCAAAGTTTTGGCATCACGTATTAATATATAGATATCCGGCTCGAAGGACCAAACGTATCCTGTAAAATTTTAATCTTATGTTTTTCCAAACGGGCACATTAACATGTAACAAACATTTACTACAAAATATAATAACGATTGTGTCAATTTTAAAAATAAATCTAAAAAAGTTTGATATCTAAAATAAAAGGAGATTAACTCACTTGTGCTGGTGAATGAGACGGATCCAATACCAATAACGTGGCTTTACCATCTTTATGTCTTTCGTAACCTATTATTGTTCTTGAGTGACCTGCAATTATAATATAAAAATCTTCAAAATTGCTGTCCTAACTAAAAAGTTACAGGATTGTCAGGTAAAAGGGACTGGTATACAAGAAACGCTCACTACACGTAGAACTTTATACAGGGTTACTTTCAAAGGACCAACCAAATTTTAATACAATGGAGTTAAGGCTAAAATGATAATGCATTTTAAATATCATTGACAAGTTGTAATATTTACATTTATAAACATTTGTTTAAAATAGTGTGCGTTAGTACTTCGCTTATCTTCACACGATTTCGCACGTAGTACAAGTCATGACGTCACTCGATGGGAACCAGTTGAATGCTGTGTGTTGTGTTGTTTACGTTGTAAGCATACATTTTGTACTGCGTCGGATAAAAATTGTAATTTCCTTTTTTTAATTGCTTAAAACTGCTATCGATTCCCAACCCTCTCTCTGTATTACTGTATTTGATAAATATTTTGATGGTATGCATAGAAATGAGATGTAGGTACATCATTTGCAAACCCATTTACACCTAACTTTAAATTACAAATGTGTCCTGTAATAGGGATGCAACTTTATCCCAACACCTAAAAAAGTTCCCGCGGGAGAGTGAAAAAAACCTTTACTAAGCGACTATCATCTAGTGATATATAGTTTGTAGACTTATTATAATGATGTAGTAGATTCATCGACCATACATCCCAATAGACGCCGCATATAAGGCAACACGGTTCTGTCAACACATAAGTGTAATTGTTCTAATGTAGCCTATTACTTGAAAAGATATGAACAGTATCGACCAGGTTTAGGACCTGTAAACATTGTCGCGTTATTGTATAAAAATAAAATATAGATATAAAATGACTGTTGGTTCAATTAAATAGTAGGTACGGTAAAGACAGCCGCACTTCGAAGTACCGAAAAGATGGTACAATTTTCCGTAGGTTAATTAAAAATAATAACATTCATAATTACATTTTGAATTATTTGATGTTTATCGGAGTTCATCATATACTGGTCATTCATTGTTAGATACGGGTTTATATCCCTTTCTTACACATGTGATTTTCAAGCTATCACTTTCGTTTGCATACAGCTAGTGATGGACTAATGTGCAAATCTATTTTATCGATATTTTTATTTATTTATCCCAAATAGGATACTGGTCTTGTATGTAGGTATGTATGTATGTATTTTATCGATAAATTTAAGCACTGACGGAAACAATAAAAAACTTCTTATTCTGTGTACTTTTGAGTTGGCCTCTGGCTAGTTACTCTGTTTCATGTGAGAAGTCAGCGAACAAGCACACGGCTCTCTTAATGGTAACAGATAATCATGGCCTATAGAGACCATTGGTGTTGCAGGTGCGTTGCTGTCCTATGGTCGGAGTGTAAGGCCTATTGTGCAAATCTTCTGGCTTCCTTTCCCTCCGAATCGTATTGTAACACTGTCATTATAGCGGCAGGAATGGCTAAGGCGGTGGATGGACCCAGGGAAGTTGCTGCACACCACTGTATCACCAGCGATCTTATTGACAATTACCTGTTTTACCTGTGCTTGCCTCTTACCTACGAGATGCCTTGCAGAGGGGCAGGTGATCTATTTTAGTCAGCGGACCCGGACCAACACGATGGAAAACCGAACTTCTGCCTGAACTTCTTCTGAGAGGTTATTTGTCATTGAATAACTCATAAATAGTTGAGCCCATTCGATTGAACTCTTTTAAGTGCATTAGGTGGTTATCTGGGTGGTAAAATTCAAGACTGGTTGCGATAGGCTATGTTGGGGTCAGTATCTCATAAAACTTTCAAAGGGCTGGGACAATTTTAAAACTAATTAGTTTACAGTATTTCAACGATATTCTGTAATTCAGGTGGGAATTAATCAAATGAATAAAAACAATTCAATTTGCTTAGTATGTCTATTATATCAGGTATCCACAAGATCATAAAATAAAAAAATCTAGTTTGGTTTAAAGAAACCAGACGAGAGAATTGGTTTCCGAATTCCAAATTCTGCGAATTAAATCTCAACATTTTGCAGAAGATTGTTTCATACACTTTACGCCACTGCTGCTTCATGACAATGCTAGACCACATACTGCGCAACAGACGGCTTCTCAATTTGAAGAGCATCAATTTAAACTTGAACAGATTATTATTTTTAAAAAAAAAATTCAATTTCGATGGGGCAGTCCAATCCACGTCCAAAGATTTTATTGATTCCCGTTCTAATGGTTTTTTAGTAGAGGGACCAATGAATTACCTATGAGATGGCAAATGTGCATAGGAAACAATGGTTTATACTTTCATTAAATATATTTGACTATATATTTAATATATAATTAAAAATATTTGACTAATGTTCCTCCCCTACAAAACGCCAATTACAGATGTAAGGACCTAATATATTCAAGTACAGATTTTACTCTCAACCGCAAAAATATGCGACTTTGAGACGTTGAGTTGCATAGCTGCGATGTGACTTGCAATAAAAAATGCGATATAATCCGTTACAATGTCGTACTTCACAAAATAAAAATATCGATACACATATCGATAAAATATATTGTTCGTATTAAATATGTCTCATTCCTAATCTTACATATCTGTTTATGAATATGACGTGTTGTCATTGCAAGGACAATAAGAAAGCAGTTCCTCGCTTCCCCGCACCTCAGCTATTTGCCAGAATTGTTTCAAAGCAAAATTATAAAGAATAGGCGTCTATTGGGATGTATGGTCGATGAGTAGAGTATATGTAGAACTTACCCTGATGCTGTAAATATAGAGGGGCTTTGAAGCCGGTGGGATCGTTTTGGAAATACCGCAACACCCAGTCAAATAAGGCAGGGTGACTTCCGTCTGGAGCAGTCGGCTTATGGAAGTCGATCAGCTGACATCTAGAACGGACATTTTACGATACGTAATGCTGTAAAGCTTAAAAAGAAAATCGTCAAATAAATAGGGTACAAAAAAACGTCTGGAGAACCCGTCATCGTAATTTTTTTATGCGATGTGACAGCCAACAATGACTCGCACGCACGCAAACACGTACGCATGCACGCACACACACTCACACAGATAAACGCGGCTTATAGACACAGATTATTTGATACAGGTGCGTTGCTGTCCTGTGGCCAAGGTGTTACATCTGGTTTAACGGCCAGTCTCAATTCATTTGTTTGCGGAATATGTGTGTTGAAAAAATGTTCCTAAATTATTTAGACATTCCAAAATATGCTACTAAATTGTGGTGTGCAAATATTTTAATAGGTATTTATAGAGAATAAGATATTATTTAATTACTATTTAAAATTAAACTTTTTCTTTGATTGCATGATTAATTATTTATACAAACAATTATAAAATATAAATAAATGTTAACACTATCTACCGTAAACTACCACCGTTTCCAAAACTATCCACTCAGGGGAAGAAATGGCAAAACAAACTCTCCAGCAACCAGGACTATAACTAATTTAAGATAACCTATCTAAGATAAGAGGTAGAGTTACTATAGATGAATTATCCGGCAACCACTGTTATTTTTCAATAATTAACGTAATACAAACAAAACTCTGGTAGGCCTACCTTTATTAGTAGATAGGTTATTAAAATTGGTCGTAAGTCTATCGGCTACCCCAATC
>NJDC01009114.1:64252-81617 GCA_002245475.1 Calephelis virginiensis
TAGAGCCGTCACTGTACTATGTCCTCGCCGAAAACCTGATTGGAATGGGCTTAAGAGTTCATTGTGTCGGAGAAAACGAGTTAGCTGCTCATGAACGATGTGCTCCAAGACTTTTTTGTTAATTAATGAAAAATAACATCGGTTTCCTGACAACTTATCTAAAAAAAACACGATCCCTTATCTAAGAAAGGATTAATACTGGCCATAAGACGACATAACATTGAATTTGGAGTTTTATTGAGTTTAAATTATTGAATTAAATAATGTAAGAGTTATATCTTAAAACACAGGGCATCATAAAATATAAGCTTAAAATGATAATATATATTATGTTGACATAAATTAATTCAATGATTCGTTTGTTTTGCACTAGAAACGTGTTTCAAAGTTGTAACAAAATACTTTATAAACACATAATACACAAAAGTTTTTAATGGTATGTGACTATTCGTGTTCTCCGAATAAAGGAACTCTACACCCACTAAACTCGGAAGCTTTACTAACGAAAATAAACATTATTGCGTTACTTTGAAATCCTACTATTCTACTAATAATACAAATGCGAAAGTTTACAAGAAAGAATGGATGTTTGCTATTCTTTCAGGCCAATTCGACTGAACGGATTTAGATGACACTTTAGAGGTACCTATTAGTTTAATCATTAGACTAAAACAAGCTACGATGCATAAAAAAACTTTAGCAAACGAGCGAAGCCGTAAAATAAATGTATTAAGACTTGATATCGCCCATAACATGAAATAGAATAGCGACTGTCACAATGCCGCGAAGCAGCGTAGTAGCGCCGACGCGTACTCAACAACCAATAGCAAACGAACAGAATACGTGAGTACACGCCTCGCGCGAATACTAAGAATTTTTTGCGTACCTAATTCAAAATTATTGAAGTATTTAGCTCCGACGTAACTTATTAAAGTAGTAATCTAGTAACGTGATTTTAATCGCCTCTGTGGTCTAGCGGAACCCTAAAAAGGGTTCGATTCCCCGGCCGGACAACAAAAAGAAAACGTGTTTTTTCCAATTTTACCCGGGATTGGATATGTGCCCAGTTGGCGATAGCCTTGTCACGTATCACATTCTGGGACCTTGCCTTGATTATGGCACTGCCTACCTCTTCGGAGATATGGGCGTGAAGATACTTCTAGTAATGCCCCTTTTATTAAGATATTATTTTTACTTCTTAACCCAAAAATAAAGATTTTAGAATGTTAGTCTGCTTATCAGCAATTTACAGATTTAATTAAAATTTTGCCTCATTTTTTTGTTTACTAAAAATTCCTTTTCGTCAATTTATACATTTCCATATTTTAGCTTAATTTAAATGTGTGAGAACAAATCTAAAATATATGTTACGTTTTATTGTTATTAATGTGCATCACCCTAGTACTTACTGTTTCTACACTCTGTAAAGGTGAACGGTTGGGTTACTCTTGAACTTCGATTAGTGCAATCTTGGAAGTTGGAATCGAGTATGTCATTTTAGGTGCAATACTGGCGAATTATTAACATTTAGTTAATAATAAACATTAAATTATTTTATCGGACTCATTGAATTTATTTGTAAGTAAATGAATAATCAGCTAGCACCGTATTAAAAAGTACCTAAAATTACATAATATACGATTACAATTTCCAATTCGCATGACATGACGCTTAGTGTGTGGCTGCGTTCCGATCCGGTGGTGGTTTTAGTATTATATAGACTCGTCACAAGTGCCTCTTGTAAGGTGAATGTAAATAAAAATATATTCTATTCTATTTTATTCTATCGAGATTCGAGAGTAACCCTACTGATATTAAATGTCATTAGGACTTAATATTTATATTTAAAAGAATAAAGGCACAACTCTTGAAAATTTGTTAAATAGAAGAAGAGACATATTTTAAAAAGCAGTATCGTAGTACTTAGTTACAACTGTATTCGTGTAATTTGACTAAAATATTGCTGCAATATTTGAATAGCACATTTTTTTAAATTTCATATAACGGTGTTAAAATCAGCCAGATACAATCAAAGAAGTTTTAGTACGTATTAAATAAAAATATTTCTCCGACATATTTAAAAGTAACTTACCGATATCCACATCCCCAACCCCTATCGCCATATGTGCTGGCATAATGGTCAACAGCACTACACAGGTATGTTTTCACTATGCTTGGATTTTGAGCGTTCAGTTGGGCTATCCTTTCGAGAATACCTACAAAAGTAGAATCCATTATTAAATGCAAATTCAGACTACGCAAAACATTTTTCATTATAAAAAGGTCTCTGTGGTCTAGCGGTCCGGGTGTTGGACTTGACTGCATGAGGTCCCGGGTTCGAATCCCGGGTCGGCCAACAAAAAGAAAATTGGATTTTTCCAATTTTCTAATAAAAAAAATGTTGGTCGGGATTGGAAATGTGCCCGGTTGGCGATAGGCTTGCCACCTATCACATTGTGGGACTTAGTATCTTCGGCTAGTCGTGGGTGCCTTGGTTGTACCTCTGCCTACCTCTTCGGGGATATGGTCGTGAAGATACTTTTTTTTTCTTTTTTTTTTAAAAGGAAAGAGAAATTTTATCTATAATGATTTGGTCATCGCATTACGCCTGAACAGATGAACCAATTTTGCTTACAATTTTTTGTTGTGTTGGATAATGTCAAAAGAAGGTTCTTATGAATAGAAAAAACGGAAAAATTGCAGGGAAAACAGAAAAAAATACTTTAATTTTTTTCTTTTTATTTCCTTTCTTTAGGTTTTGGCCCATACGTTGGTATTTTACCATTAGTCAAGTAGAAATTTGCAACAAATTTTATATCAATTTTAATCAATTATAATTAGTCATTAGTCATAAGTTGTCAGTAAGTCATGTCAGGCTCTTGGGTAAAGCGGTGACCTCATTATTCAAGCTCATGTAATGTGATTTGGTGGCAAAGCGGAAATACACGATACGCTAATTTCTTCTTGATTATTTCATTTCTGCACTTTCACTGAACAAAATTGTTCAAAATGCCACCAAAATTGACTAATTTCACTCAATATCAAATCAAATTTTTCTCTTAAAAACTAATAGAAACTGTTAATGTCCAGCAATTTGAAGTTTGCCGTGTCGACTAGTAATATATAACTACGAATAGAACAAAAGTCCAAAGGGCTTATACATAGTCCTAATTTTAAATTCGATCTTTATATAGTTAGTTTGCTAAAAATGCAACTCTTATATTGAATATACTTACCACTAGTTTTTGAACAGCCTGTGTCAAGTCCCGATGCGGAGGCCCGTTTCAAGCCAACACTGCGTTCATAGTATCCAGCTACAGAGAGGGCACCACTATACACTGCACGTTTTAGACTGCTGGCAGCTCGACTTGTATATCCTTCCTCATCTTCTTCCATGCCATATTGAGCCTAAAATGAATTAGTTTTGTTTCGCAACAACTTAAAGAAGAAGCTTAACATATCAGTTTTTTGCTTGCACCTTCCAGAAACTAAGGCATTTTATTTTTTTGAGATGGCACTAAGTATATGCATTATATAAAAAAATAACAGCAGCAGATCATACTTTTAAATTATTCCTTACATGTAAAAAAGTTTAAAATGAAATATGCTAGAACAATTTGAAATTTCTATACTAATATCTATTCTAATATTATAAAGAGAAATGGTTTGATTTTTTGTTTGTTCGAAATGAATAGGCTCCGAAACTACTGGACCGATTTCAAAAATTCTTACACCTTTAGAATGCTACATTATCCCTGAGTGACATAGGCTATGTTTCATTAAAATCGGTGCAGTAGAAGCCAAGTTACGCAGGCGAAGCTGCGTGAAACTGCTAGATACATATAATAACGAAGGCCCAATTACACTGTTACGCCCAATTTAAATTTATTGACTAACTCACCCCTGCTACATATTTTCAACATAGGTGTTTGGTAGGGAAACATATTCGCTAAAGCACACCCGGGCGCAAACGCAGGGAGTACCACAAATAGGGCGTGAGCGCGCTGCGCTAGTTTGTAATCGATCTTCAAGGAGTGCAGTCGAATTCTCATGATGATATTTCGGTTGCAAAGCAAAACGTACATTGAGTTTTTAGTAGTTCAGTAGTTTGTCGCGGCATAATATCTCTACATTTTGTGCAATTTGGCGGGAAATTGCAAAATTAAATAATTTTACTTTGATTTAAGTACGGATTTTAGCAAGGAAACACGAACTTGTATTAATTACTGTGATAGATGTTTGCTAATAACGCATATATTGTAAAAACAGCGAAGTTGTACATTTCAACACTTACGAACATTAAAGTAAAATATATACAGAAACTTTTACACGTGCAAAAAAAGTGAAACAAAATACCCGCGCAATAATGATAAACAACATCTTTTAAGAGTCAACATTTTAGTTTTTAATGGTGCTAAAAAGTGACTGGTAGTAAAACCAGTAGCCTTATATTTATATGACATTAATAAAAGACTTATTTACATACTCGCAAAAGCTGAAATTCATGCTCCTCCCGACTTTTCTGTGCTTCTTTCTCAGCAGCAGTTAGACCAGCTGCAGCTCCATCTTCTCCTCTTTCAAAATGTTCTTCTATGTGTTGAATCTGAGAAGGGAATTGAAACAATATTTTATATTTTTATTTATGTAATTATTGTACACACATACTCGTAATATAACAAGAACATGAAAATTTAAATACGGTAAACATTTGTGACCCAAGCCCGACATTAACGGGACCTATCTCAGTTGTTTTTTTTTCTTTGTGTAACAACAATACATAATTGATAAATTCAAAATCAGTAGCTACCACTAGTATTGATTTACTTGTTCAGGCGCAGTACAAAAATATAAGCACAATGTAATATTACACACTTCAAAATGTTTTATTTCACAAAACTGGATTGATTTAGTGGTTGTGAATCATATTGACATGCGGTGACCGACAGCTTCTAGGGATTGTTTCTGTGTGCATAAGCAGGTACCGCAATTATAATGTTCTTGCCTTCGTACTCTTATTCCTATGATAAGAGGGAGAAGCATTATTTTGGTGGCGCTACCATGTAGCAGGTTACGCTGTGCACAATCAAAACTCTATTTGTTTTTTATTTATTATAAGACATGACATATGCTGTGGCATCTGTCAATATAAAACATACAAGGATATTTTATAACATGCAAAAGCTCAATGGGATATATTTATTTTTTGGGTGGGATTGAAGAAAATAAAAATTAGTATATTTATATGTTAGCCACTGATTTTGATTATAATAATTATTTATTTTCGTTACACAAAAATAATAGAAAACTGAGCTAAGTCTTGTTCGTGCCGGGCCTGGGTAAATTTTGTATGGGCTTTGACCATTATCCTCTGTATTTTGTCTTGAAAAATATAATTTTCCTTCTATGATTTGTTTCCTCAAAGACCAAATGTAACAACTGCTTGCAAAACCTTCCAGGGGCAATTTTTGACTTTAAGGAGATTTTAGTTATATACTTATAAGAATAAGAAAATAGATGTTAAGATGGCTAAATGGATTTGTATGCAATTTTGCACAGAGATATATTATAATTTGGGTACTTTTTATTATAGAATAAGTTTCCTGGGGAATAATATAAATGCAAGCATAGTCATACAGTCCCACATTGTATAGATGGATAGTAATAAATTTGTACATCTACAGTCACTAGTGGTACCATAGGGCGAAATTCGACCATAATAAGGTGTAATATCTTTTTGACAAGAAGGCAATCTTTATTTATCAAGACCAACTACTTTGTTCCCAAAAATTATGAATATAGATTGTGCACCATCTGTTATTGTTTATTGTTATCAATGTTTTCGTTTGTGCGTGTCAAACGCATTTTAGTATGTGTAATGTTTTATATTTTGATTAAATGCACTTTATAAGCATTATCATTAAAAAATATTAGTGTTCTGCACTTCTCCTACACAAAATTATAAGTGTGTCTATCTGTGTGTGTATATCTGTGTGTATATCTGTGCGTGTTATAAGATAGAGTATAATTTTATACTCTATCCTCGCAACTTTTGTAAAAAAGGGTCCAAAGTTTTTGCTTTACATATTAATATTACGAAAATTATTATTTCCTACATATACATACCAATTCATGCTGTGAAAGAGGCAATGGTTGACAACATACAGGACAGTTGCTAACAGGACTTTCTTCCATCATGACTACATCATCACAAGAAGCATTGTCTAATTGATCCTGAAAAATTTTAACAGAATCAGTTTTTGTTACAGAATAGCAGTCTCATATAGACTGTTATATTATATTATATAATATAACTGTAGTGTAACTGATGAACCAACTTTTTTCCTTTAGATTCATATAAAATATGCTAAAATTGGCAAGATTAGCATAAAAGCAGTCAGTCTAATAGTAGTAGTATAGTCAGTCAGGTATAATGATATCAACTATGTAAACTAAAATATGCAAAATATGCTTATCTAAATTTTAATTAAATGGAAATCGTTAAATTTAGTTAATCCTAAATATCTGATAGAATCAGAATTAGAAAAATATTTATTCATACAAACCATACAAGTGGTATTTGTGCACATTGTGTCAATATTTTTATAAACTAGCACTGGATCGTTTTAGATAAATTATTCCACTGAAAAATATAAAAAAGGATACAGCCAAATGGAAAACTTACTTTCTATCTGATAGTCAGGTGATCAGCTACTAAGTTGAGTAACATAAGCAGCTAGTTTAATGCAATAATACAACAATCACACCTCATATAAAGTGGCATATTCACTAAAAGGGACACTCGTTTGAAAACTAAAGTGTCATGTTAATTTGTCAGTTTGGTAACTATTTGGACAGCCTACAAATGACAGCTTAAAACATTGTCAAATGACACATTTGCTAAGGCTTAATGAAAAATATTATTTCTATCTATAAATTGTGATATTTTCATAAATTCAAGTAACAAAAATTTTAATATTATTTCTATCTATAAATTGTGATATTTTCCTAAATTAAAATAACAAAAATTTTATTAAATAACCAGCAAATCTGTAATAAATATTCAGAGAATAAGATGTCAACTTAAATAAAAAATTAGAAACTTCAAACCTCACTCAAAAAAGGGTGACCGTCCGCAGACACCAGCAAAACAGATTTTTCTTTTACAAACTTGGACAAAATGACATATTTTGATAATAGCAGTTATAATTCTCTGTACATAATATTTCTGTTTTTAATTAATAAAACGGGTTTAGTAGAAAGATTACTTCGATTAGGGCCATCATCAGTTCAAATTTTAGGGACTTTTATAAAACCACTTACACATATGTAAAAAATAAAGTTTATTTAAAGTTTTAACTTAATTAGATCTAAAAAAAACAGTGTTTTCTATGTAAACAATAAAGTAATTATGTGTTTGAAGGACATTTTTTGGTAATTTCTGTATGTCCAATGCTGGTAAGCACTGAGACAAGTTAAAAGCAGCTACTATGGGTAATTTAATTCTCTGAGATAATTTTTATAAGGGCAGTTGATTAAACATAAAAATAACATATTTGCATATCATATCTTATGTAAAAAAATAAACATAATATATCCCTATGAATTCACAATACAACTTTACAAATAGGACGGCATAAAAGTGAGTAGTTTTCAGTGAAATGCATTACAGTTTGATATAAAATTTTTGCAGATTTTTTAAAATAATGAGATTCACCGTTTTTGGACTTGGTTATAGATAAGTAACCAGCTCTTTAGGAGTTGCGTATGTGCAGAGTCTGGAACTGGATGTATTTCAACATCTTTGATTCTAAATAAATTTGATAAACATTACATAATAATATTTATTATTTTTTTTTAGTATTTATTATATGGACATAATAAAGTTAAGCAATTAAGAATACAGTTGTGAGCAAATTTATATTCAGATTTTTTTATGATATTGGAAGGCAAACAAGCAGACTGATTTCCTGATTGTAAGAAATTCACACCGCCTAGTGACACCAAAAGTGGTAATGATGCGTTGCCAACATGTTAGGCCTCGAGCAGAAGTAAGTTTACCTTATCCTCCGAACTGGTACACGTCAACGGCAAGTACTAACGTTGACGAGAATAGGTAAGGCGGTGGTACCAATCTGGGAGAGTTGCTGCGAAACTCCCACTTAGTCAGACGTCACGATGTTAGTGACGGTAAGCCTTTGTTCGCCTTTTATGAGATGCCTGGAAGAAAGGCAGATAGTCTATTCTGTAAGCCTGGATCAACAAAACTAATTAATACTACAAAAATACTTACAGACTTTTGAGGGCTCAAAATGTCCTTATGTTCTACGTTGACATGAAGCTCGATTTCTGACACATTTGAAAATTCTCTTTCACAAAGAGGACACTGGAAAGACGAGGAATGAGATCCAGGCGTCATTGCCATAGCACTTAATGCTAGAGTCGGATTATCCTTATATAAAGTTGAGTTGGTCAACTCCAAAGTTGGGTTGTGAGTTGTATTCGTATTCGCGTTATCATTTCCCATAACAGACGGTGAAGTGAGGTCGAAATGAGCCCGATTTATATGTTCTTCTAGCTTCTGCGGGCATGACGAGGTAAATTCACACAAAAGACACTGTAAAATAAATTTATATTCATGAAAAATATACCCGAACTTGAACTGTAAACTGTTTATTTTGAATAGAAATGTCAAAAAAGTAAGCAATGGTTGCACAGTCAAAATAATGTCAAAATTGTATGAACAGCAGCGACTCTATCGTCAGATAACGGAGTCAAAATGACATCTGACTGTGACGTCGAAGATCAAAGACTACAGTGATGATCATAGTATACTATCTATAGTGATGATTATTATAAATTTTCAATCTCGTGTCACACACATTCAGGTGATATCGTCATTGTTACTTACCATTAGACTGTTTGAGTAATTTCTATGGGACCCGAGAGGTGGAGTAAATTTCATAGAAAATAAAAACACGTGGCTGAATTCGAAATAGATTTTGCAATTTGCGAAACAGAGCTATTACCATGATTTTACGTCTTATAAAGTTTGTACTCGCTACAGTTGCTGTAAATTATTAGTATAAAAACTTTGAACAATACATCTATTGGTGATTAAGAGAAACACTTTTTTAGACCAAAAGTGTCGTAGATTTCGACACGTAACTTACCAAACGTAATCTATACCAAATAATAGTAAAAAAGTGAAAAAATCACAGACTGGTAAATAAACAAAAAAACAAATACTATCCCTGGAAGAATTACACAAATTGGTCTAACCCCACAATGATACTAATACCAGAGATATTAAATAATAGTAATCTCTGCTAATATACAGTAGTTTTAAATAAAGACTGTAATAAATTTAAATTTAATAAACACCCACACTGATAAAATTACATCGATGTTCAAAACATATCTTGTATATCACCAATATTTTTTCTTGAAAATTAAATAACCTTAACCCTAAGGTTGTCTGACAGAGATCGCTCTGAAGCGATAAGACCGCCTTTGTGCACCTAAGCTAAATATTATAAGTGAAAGAGTGTGTATTATTTTGTAAATTTTGGTGCATAATAATAATAATAATAATAATAATAATAATAATAATAAAAACTCTTTATTGTACAACAAAAGCACATTAAAAGTACTACAACTATTACAACAGCAAGTGGATTATTTATACAAATGGCGGTTTTATCGCTAATAAGCGATTTCTTCCAAACAACCAGCATTCAGAAAAAGAAATACACAAATAAGGAAAAAGTACAACATTAAAAAAAGAAAGAAAATACAATACATTAATAAAGTGTATTCATTCATTCATTCATAATTAATGTCAATAATAATAGGTGTGAATATTTAAAGATGAAGGCAGGTTGATAGACAGTTTTCTGTAAATCATACACTCAAAAAAATTGGTTTCCGAATGTCTATATGGGCATTAACTATTAATTGAAAGTCGATGGTATTTAAAACTATGTTTTTTTTTTCTATAAGATTTAAACCACAAACATCAAATTATGATATAGAAATTATTACCACAAAAAAGATAGATTTAGTTTTTTTGTTGATTTCTTAAAATATATTTTTTTATTAAGACGGTAAGTAAGTTTTCATTTAATAAGATTAATCATGCACTACCTAAAAATATTAAAAAACGAAAGAAATACTTGTGTATACGGAAACATGCTAAATACTTTCTTGAATGACAGTAATTTCTAAAACTATAGTATTTATTAAAAAATACATACACCATTAAAAAAACAAATCGTCACATGTACAAATGTATTCAATAATAATCTAAAATCACAAGTTGCATTGAGTATGTTTGAGGGAACAAAGAGGTGGCGCTGTAAGACATTTTGGTCCCACAGAATTTGTATGATTTATTATCGGAGTACTTTAGTTGTTCTGTGCAACCATGTGCAACCATCTTTTTAAAGTTTCTTGTCAAATGTGACATTTCCGAAAATTGTTAAATTTTAAAATTTCTCTGTTATCTTTTTGTTATTATTTCATATTCTTAAGTTTGTTGTGGCTATTTTCTTGTTGCTATTGTTGTTGTGTTTTGAATTGTGTCCCATTATAAAATGTGTGGTTGGAAAACTAAAATCGACGTGTGATTTCGGATATGATGAACTTAGTAAGTTTTTATTACATAAATACCTACATCAGTACATTGTTGGCCTTTTACCCGCGTCTGTAGATTAGTGAGCCTCCTGGGAGAACATTTTAAAAAGACACTCACGTTCATTTAACTGTATCAGTTGCTACTTATTTTTCTGTGACTGCACTTCTGGTAAAACTACTTCTAAGCCAAATTATAGGACAATCAGATCAAATTTCAAGACAAGTCTAAGATAGAAAGATAAGCGTGATTGGCTAACGAACGTCTGAAAGTTCAAAACATCTTTTCGAGGTTTCTTTTTTGTTGTATTAAAATATTGCTACATTAGTGTCTTACATCCGTTTTTAGTTGATTGAGTCCAGAGTCCATAATTCTATTTTATTATTAAATACTATCACTGTCCGTGCTAATACTTTAAATTCGAATATATATATTGTGATATATTGACTATAATGGTGGTATGATATTTTGTATGAAAATATATTCTACGCTGATGAAGTTGGGGTAAATAGCTTGTATTTCTTGGTTATGGGAGTGCATTTAATGATAAAATGATTTTCATGTTAGTTTTTTGGAACATATTGGAAGGAAAACAAGCACCAGCTTCTTAATCCTCCGAACTGGAACACGTCGACGTCAAGCACTGACGTTATGGGGGCAGGAATATGTAAGGTGGTGGTAACAATCCGGGTGAGTCGTTACGAAACTCTACCATCTAGTGAGACATTAAGGTGTCAGTGACGGTAAGCCTATGCTCACCTTTCATGAGCAGTCTGACAGGAAGACAGATGGTCTATTCTGCAAAGGAGGACAGACCAACACGGGGAAAGCGTTATTGGAAAGCGGCAATTGCTTATTATTAGTATACTTTGTAACTTTTAGGTGCGTATTCAGTTCTGCACACTGTAAGTCATAGCTCATGGGCAGTAACTTTTCAAAATGGATGTCCAACTAACACGATTTCCCATTTTGATTTTTATAAATTGATTTTAAAAGCAAACAAAATTGTATGTCAAGAGAAACAGTAAGATTTACCTGAGAAATAAACGATGTTTAATGTAAATTTGTAATAAATTAAAACTTCATTATATGCTTTTATGTTTTATTTCATTATTTTTTTATTTTTTTAAAAGCACATTGCGGTAGTTTAAAATTTTTAACTTTCTATTTTACGTACTTATTACAGAAGAAGACAAAATAAACTTCATGCATATTTAATTTCTTTTGTAATATGTAACATAAATGTACGAAAAATCAATGTGATCGTTTCATGAAAAGACTTGACTAATTTGAGACGATGTGGGGTGGCTATGCGTGCTGGTGATGATCACCGTGACAGTACATTCTTATTCAAATAAAATTTTCACATGAATAAGATAAAATGTACTGTTGTGGTGATAACTTAATCACCAGTGTGCGCGTAGCCTTACAATACCACGAAAAATAAAAAATATCCTTTGTGTGTGTACATATAATATACACTCACACTGACACATTAATTTTCATTAATCAGTCACCAGATAGCGGTAGTTTCCATAGGTTTCGAAAATCGGCAAAGAGGTTTCTCTTTTCCTTTATGGACAGTTACTTTACTCTTTGAAAGTAAGTCACCGGTGAGGGTGACAAGTCTAACAAGTACGATCACAGTATGATTTTGACATAACAATCAATTACTTTACTCTTTGATAACAATTCAATTCAATTCAATTTTATGTATAACCATATAAATAATGTTGAACTAGATACTTTTGTAACAGTTTTTTTGAATAAATTATTATTATTATTATTATCTATGGTGATTACTGAAAGCTATGTGACTACTGAAGGAAAAGAAGAGAAAGAAGAAAAATAATGCTTAGCAATGACCATTGCCTATTTTCTAAGTTATTTATCTTCTTCTAGCCAAGGCGAACATTTGTGGAAAAAAATCATTTACCTAATCGTTATTAATCATCATCAAGGGAATTGCGACCGGTGTTTGATGGCGGTAGACCACGTAAACTAAGACATTTAAGTATGTAGTAGTTATTCAATTGTAATTCAAAATTGAAGTCTGTAAAATGTCTTAGGTAGGTGTTAAGTACTAGGAATAAGTAGTAGGTATGAGGAAGGGGAAATGGGTCACCTGATGGAATGTAATCAACGCTGCCTACGGACATCCGCAGCACCGGGAATACCACAAATGCGTTGCCGACCTTTAAGGATTGAGTTGTGCTCTTTTACTGACCCTGCTAACTGGTTCGAAAAAGTTGCTGTGGGAAAAAGAAAAGTCTTTGGAATCGCACTGTTGTAGATGTCACGCATCAAGGTGATGGGCATTATACCCTAAACTCTGGCGCGATGTCCCAAGGTGAAACGCAGCAGCAGGAATCAAACCAAACAACTCCTAAGTACGTACCCCGTGATAGACGTGGTAGAAAACGCTGAGCAACCCAACATCTCTACGCAACGCCAAAGAATAAGACGTGTAAAGTAGCAAGCGATGGGTTGGCTTGAACTTTGAAGTACCGTTTCGTTTTATTGAGCTCACCAAGTTTTATAGCCTTTTTCTCTAGGTGACCTCAAAACTGGACATCACTCGAAATGTCAACACCGAGAATACCAATGCAAGTTGGCAGTCAGAGAAACGCTTCAAATCGAGGAGATACGACAAAGGCGCTCTTTCAGTGAAAAACGCGCAAGTTTGTGTCTTTGTATGGTTAAATTGCACTAGATTTAGCTAGTTCCAATACGAGATTTCGTACAAAAGAATTCTATACCCTGCAGCACTACATCAGCGATGGCATCTTCGACGATGGCTGGATGAACCTGTGAGAAGCAAAGCTGCCCCCGTGGGTATGATGCAAAAAAAGATCGCTTGGGACGGCCAATCCATTGACCTATAATACCACAAACAACGGTTTGTAGCCGTATACGAGGGGACTGCAATCATTACTTAGCCTCATCGCCCCATGGCGTTGTTGTTACAAAAGAGTTTTACTATCGTGCAGTAAATACTTTTTAAAGTCTATCAAGTAGTTTTCAGTCTTTTCCCTTCATTTGTTTTGTTTCGACAGCCTTTGGAAGCGAGCGTGTCGGTCGGTTTTGCAAAAATGGAAAAAGAACAATATCGTTCGGTGATTAGATTCTTGTTTTTGGAAGGGAAAACGCGCAGCGAAATCAAAGAGCGCTTGGATGCTGTGTATGGTGACTCTTCTCCTTCGATGGCGACCGTCAAAAATTGGTTCAACGTAGTTTGCTCGTGGCCGCACGTCGGTTTTTGATGAGCCACGCCCAAGTGCACCAAAAACGGCTACTACAGAAGAAAACGTAAAAAAATCCACGATCTCGTGTTGGCAGACCGGTGACTGAAGATTCACGAGATAGCTGAGACTGTAGGCATCGCAGATGGGACAGTGCATCATATTCTGCACGAAGAATTGGGTATGAAAAAGTTGTCAACGCGATGGATGCCGCGTTTGCTCACACCAGACAACAACACCGGCTCACACCTCCCAGTTGTCATGGCCAAATTAATCGAATTGCGCTACAAATTGCTGCCCCATCCACCGTATTCTCCAGACTTGGCTCCATGCGACTTTTTCTTGTTCCCAAATCTGAAAAAGTCACTCGGCGGCAAAAGATTTGGGTCTAATGATGAGGTCATCGCCGCCACAGAGGCCTATTTTGAAGACCTCAGGAAATCGTATTATTTGACGGGTTGAAAAAGTTGGAGCATCGCTGGTCCAAGTGTATTGAATTGAAAGGAGACTATGTTGAAAAATAAATCTTTACTATCTCAAAATTTTCTTTATTTTTTCTAAGGCTAAAAAATTATTGAATGGCCCTCGTACAATTACTTTACTGATACCTGCAGATTTTCGATTGATCATTACTAGTTGTAGTTACCTAATTGACACCTGCAATTCGGATTAAATAGTGGACGGAAGATCTAAGAAGGGCGTCGACAGAGACCTTATAGTTCTCTTAATGTGAGGTCATCAGAAGGTCTAACAGTGAAGGCGTGTGATCTCCCAGATTCCAATCGGCATGGTGATAAATTGCGCAGAATCACGATCTCCACGGATGAAATCTGCTATAACACAAAATCGGAAGCCATTTGCATGTGCTTAACGAGCCAGTTTGTTTCGGCATTTCCGCTATGTGTCCTCTAGGTACATGCACGCGTAGACTCGAGGGTAGTCTACACAGTCAACGGGCAGCCAAAGAACAGACAGGTCCTAACTTTCCAGATTGCCAAACCGACGGAGACAAATATTTTTTCTGACGGAAATGCACACGCCCACCCGCGGTGTAAAGAAATGTTATAATTTAGACCCTGGGTAGGGGAAGTACGATATGTCAGCCTGAGAAGATATCTGAGTGAGTGGGCCTACGGGACTCTCATTAACCAGACGAAACAGAGCGGCAATGCCGCTACCTTACGTCGGTAGTGACACGTCCCCGTGCGTGCCGGCCCATTCAGGTGCAACTAAATAGCCATAGAGCATGGCACTACTACACGAAACATGTATGAGCATAAACGAGACTATTGACCACAATGCCTACTAATGACATCATTACCTGTCTATGTTCTGGTTAGTAGCATATTACGTTAATTGGCATGACCTTCTCAAAGTAGATTGAAAGCAAGTAATATATATTAACTTATTTAAGAAATCGTGCTATAAATTAAACAATAATGTAAGTGCATTGCACGGAGCTATGGAGATATAAACAGTATTTATGATCCGCCGGAATCCGGCACGCTTCCATGTTGATGGAAAGCATCACGCAACTGTATGACCCACTAAGAATTCATGTGAATCCGAGTTAGTTAGCATTCCAAAAAGGTTCAGAACGAGTAAAAACTATAACATTTTCTTTCCTGAATTAGAAACATTTCAAAATACATAAAAATAACTACGTTAAAAACCGATTTCATAACTAAAAAGTGAAAAACAATAAACATTTAATAGAAATGATATACTACCTACCTATTATTTATATGTGTTTTTTACTTATGGGTTTGAAGTCGGTGCCAAGCCTTAAGTACTAATAATTATATTCCAAGTAAGTAGGTATTAAACTGGCTTGAAACTGACTTCAGACCTATTAGATTAGCAAATAGCACATAATATGTGTATTAGGTAGTAGGTATATAACTAATATTAAATGTTTATTATTTCTTACTTTTTAGTTTTGAAGTCGGTTTTTTAACATATTTATTTTTAATTAATACTTTTTAGTTTATTATTGATATGATTTAATTTAATAAAAACAGATATTGGGATAGATTAAGCAGATTTAGATGTTCATAAAATAAAAACGAATGATCCTCCTGAATCAAATTTTTATAGGACTAATTCGAAACTATTCCTCGTCAAACAAAAAAAACCTAATTCGGTTCAGAAACATCGGCGAAATCGGTGTACGTACATAAAAAAATGTATACCAGCCGAATTAAGAACCTCCTCCTTTTTTTCGAAGTCGGTTGAAAATAGCTCAAATACTCATTCATCATTCTCAATTCATCTTCGTGTCAAGCCGCACTCATGACCTTTGGACGTCACTGAGAACAATATCAAAAGCACGAGCGAGAGAGAGAAGCGAGTCGATTTCATTTTAAATTATTACATATTGTATCAATCTAGTAGATATAAGTTTACATATTATATATAATATTACATTTTCGATATTGTGTTATAACTAGACTTTATACTTTCGGTATTGTGGTTAATTTATGACGTCACCATTTGAAATTCTTAACCCGCTACATTGATTGATAACGACAGTGTTACCGATATAATACAATGATTGTTGTCATTACATTATCCTCAATATAAAATAATAAATAACATTAACTTATTATGTAGTTTAATTATATGCAAAATATTATTTTTACTTGCATTATAATCCAAGTTTGCATGTAGGTATGTTCTGATTTACGTCAAAACGTCTGAACCGATTTTAATTAATTTTATCCCAGCAAAAGATAAGACTTTGGAGTCGGATGTCATATTATCGAACTAACACAACAAGTTATGAAATATAAAAATGTACTAAGTGAATACTTGATAAAGCTAGTATTAATATTAAATCTTACCTGTACTGTCGGACTAGGCGTAGGCACAGACTTTTTTGGCGTATTAGATTTAAGTTTAAGCGCTAATTGTGACCTTAACGGAGAACCTTGACCGGCACTCGCCATATTTAACTATGAAAAAAAGAAAAACTTAAATTAAAAATAATTATTGATTCAGTTAACTTAACACAATATCAGATACTCGTGATAATTTTATTGCGCACTTACTAAAATAATTTTAACAAAATTCTATCATCTTTCAACGATAGTAATATTAAGAGAAAAAACATGTTTATTGCAGTCAGATACTTTGACAGACTTTTAATATATTCCTCGGAATACGTTTCTACGGCTCAAGTAGAAATATCCGAAATAAGAAAAATAAAAAAGTTTCGGAATATCGGTGAACTTGTCTGGTATAGATAGTATAGATAGTAGACAAGTTCACCCTGCACATCAAAAATCATTAAATAATAAATTGCATGCATTGCATTTTTTTTATTACGGACAGGAATTTAATTAGCATTGTTCATCTCTCGTTGACATTAATCTGTCCGTTGAGTTTTAGATATGAGTAAAGCGTTTGATTTTGTATCACATAAAATTTTGTTAACGAAACTTGAGAGATATGGTATTAGAGGTAATTCATTAGAATGGTTTAAAAGCTATAT
>NJDC01009114.1:82400-99169 GCA_002245475.1 Calephelis virginiensis
GATTTCGAAAAAAGGTATTCAACTTACTTTTAGAGAAAAAATATTATAATGTCAAAGATTTTCTTGCAGATAAGAATAAATAATACAGTATTTTTAATATGATTAATATGATTATGATTGCAGAATGTTGGGTGCGCAGGAGTTTGTTTCGCCGTTTCTTCTCCTGTCTGGCTAGGTTTGGAAACGGTGGTAGTTTACGGTAGATAGGGATAAATTAATTTACATTCTAAAATTGTGTGTATTAATAAATAATCATGTAATCTCAAAACAAACAAAAAACAGTGTGTAAATAGTAAATTGTGAATAATTAATTAAAAACATTAAAATATTTGCACACCACAAGTTGGTAGAATATGTAGGAAGGCTTAAATAATTTTGTAACATCTTTGTAACACTCATATTCCGCAAATAAATATTTTTTCTTTCTTTCTTAAAAAATTCAATTCATATAACGTTTTTAATTAATTTTTTTAACGATCGAGGGCCAAGGTCGCAAAGGGATTGTGTCCCTGAAAGGCAAATACGTATTCATTTATGCCGAAAAAACAACTCATTTTATCGTGTTTGCCCAAAAAAAATATAAAAAGCGGTTTTTGAATTGTAACTATACCTATTACGGCCTTCAATTTTTATATGCCCTAGCCCTCGTTTACATTGGGACGACCTTGTGATGAATGAGTAGAATTTGCTTCAAAATTTTATTTTTAATTAAGCATGTTTGGTAATATTTTACTTAATTACCTTATTTTTATTCGGAGAATCACCATTACTAACATCATTACTCTGATTACTTTGACTAGAATAGGCACCTGAAAAAAAAATTAAAAACTGAATATCTTAGAACTCGAATACCTTCTCTCTTTTTCTTTGTCGGTTAAGAATGCAGACTTCCGCGTGCAGGCTCAAACTTTCTGACTAAGAATTTTGAATCTCGTAACAGGCGAGCATCAGTTTGAGTATCACTAACATTGGAATCATGACTAGGTAGTAGAATTTTAAAATTCGATTAAAATAACTTTTTTTTATATATAACATTTGACGTCACTGTGCGTGTGAGTGTGTGCGTGCGTGTGCGTGTGTGCATGTGTGCTTGTGTGTTAGGTTTTGTTGGGAGTTATTTGACATTTTTCATTTTATGTTAACACATTACATTGACTAATACATTAAGCCCTGAACAACCTATTCCTTAGATCTCAATTTTTGAATTAGGTTCAGGCCACATATTTTGGTATATATCATGACTTTTATTTAAAATACAAAATAAAACTTACCCTTTTTATCACGACTATTGTCACGATCATTAGAATTTTCTCTACTATAACTTTTTTTTGGAATTACACCATTACTAATATTGATGTTTCTTAGACCATTGCTTAAATTTATATTTTTTGGTGATCTTGAATGCTTTTCATCATCTCTATCGCTTCTATGGCTAAAATCTTTTTCTTGATAACCATTAAAATACGAATTTTTGGAAATGGCACCATTATGGTATGACGTTGATGTGTCAGGGCTGTGCCAACCATTAAATGACCCCGGAGTATTATAACTGCAGCTGTCTGTAGTTGTCATTTTTGAATCTTCGTCAAAACTGCAATTAAACAATCGTTAGTCCATTGGGCGCTATTTTAAATTATCATTTATCACCGAGTGATTTCATTATCATAACATATATTTTTATGTGACAAGACAGTAAACAGCGGCTCTCCTGATTGTAAGATATTTGTTGTTTAAATTTCAGGAAATTTGTCAGTTATAAAAAATATTATAATAAATTTAAAAAATGTCCTTACCTTGGACTCTGATCATCAATAAACGCCATCAACTCTCTCTCCGGTGTCAAGTAATGCAGATGGGCTCGCTGCACATGACCCACTAATTGTTGTTGTGGGACAGTGCAGTCGCAGAAGGGACAATCGGGTCGGCCGGCGACGTGGGCCTCCAAAGTGTGAGACCTCATGCCTTCGTCTGTTAAACCCTCCGCACCGCATAGTTCACAGGTATATGGAAAGGGACTACTAGACATGTTCGCTGTAACAAAAAGGAAATAATGTAGTAGCATGCTAAGATGGCCTGTTTGACACATGGCATTAGTCATGTGAAAAAATATAATTATATAACAGTCGAAATGTAAGTGTTATTACTACAACTAATGGCTCATTAAAAAGTTTCAATAAAACGTAAAGATAAATGATTATTTGGGTTAGACCAATGTCAAACCTGCCATTATATCGTGCCGCTACCATAGTAGCAGAGAGAAATTCAGGAATACTTTTCAGGGTTGCGTAGCCGATTAGTGGAAAATGGAATTATGGATTCAAGATGTCTTTCTGTCCACCCGTCCGCTTAATTTAATCAGAAACTATATTCTGTCTACTTTTTTTACATTTTGTAAAACAATAAAATAAGGTAAGTAATTTAGTTTTGAACATCAAATTATGCTACTACAAGAATTGATCCAAAAGTTCACGGCCTGACTAAGAATACAAAAAAAAAGAAAAAAAAGTATGTTCACGCCCATATCCCCGAAGAGCTAGGCAGAGATACAACCAAGGTACCCACGACTAGCTGAAGACACTAAGTCCCACAATGTGATAGGTGGCAAGCCTATCGCCAACCGGGCACATTTCCAATCCCGACCAACATTTTTTTTAATTAGAAAATTGGAAAAATCCAATATATTAAATTAAAAAAAAATATTTTGCAACATAATCACCGTTAATTGCAATGCACCTCCATTTTTTTCGTCAACTAATTTATACCTTAAAAAAATGATTCCTCGACGTCCTGAAAATACTCGTCTACCGCAACTATCACCTCGTCGTTTGACGAAAATTTCGATTCACCTAATTGTTTTTTTTTTAATTTGGAAATAGGTGATAGTCTGATGGAGCTAAATCTGGCGAGTAAGGAGGGTGGGGCAATAATTCGTAAATACAGTTATGAGTTTCAGCCATTGATTCTGCGGAGGTGTGGACACGAACATTATCCTGGTGAAACAAAATGGTTTAGGGATCGTTCCTAGAAGTTTTTCTTTAATTTTTCTCGTAATTGTCTCAGGAGGTTAGTATCTAGAATTTATTGTATCGCCTCTTGGTAAATAATCGAGTAAAATAGCCCCTCTTGCGTCCCAAAAAACTAACGCCATCACTTTGTTAGTCGACAAAACTGGGGGACAAAACCTTCGTAGGGGTCGGTGAACCAGATCTTTTCCATGGTTTGGACTGTTATTTCGACTCAGGAGTATAATGATGAACCCAGCTTTGATCCACTTTTATAGAACGCGCCAAAAAAATCAGCGGGATCTGCCTCAAAAAGCAATCACGTGAAATAGCAAATCAAACTCTTTTCTGGTCTGTTGAAAGCAATTTTGGTACCCATCTCGCCGATACCTTGTGAAAACTCAGTTCCTTAGTTATAATATTTCGTACCCGACCACAACTAATACCAGTGATCTCAGCAATATTATTAATGGTTAATCTTCCGTCTGCTAACATAACATCATAAATTTTATCCACGTTTTCCTCGGTGGTGGAGGTCGACGGCCTGCCGCTTCTAGGTTCGTCTTCAATACACTTTCGACCACGTTTTATTTCAGCCACCCACTTTTTTACACTCGAATACGATGGAGCAAATCCACTTAAAGTATCAACCATGTCTTTATGAATTTACTTAGGAGTTAAGCTCTTTTTATGTAAGTATTTGATTACCGCACGCTGTTCAAGGTTTTCCATAGCTACGAACTTTTGGATCCACCCTCGTTTAAAACTCTAGTATAGTTTTAGTTTAGATTTAGTAAAGGTTTAGTTTAGAATTCGACTCATATCGTCATGACGTGTTCCGGTTTGGAGGGTAAGGTAGCCGATAAACTTACTTTTGCTCGAGGCCTAGAATGGCTTTGAAAGATCATACTTTCCAGCGCCATTTTGTACTTATTTATTTTAATCTGTTACTCGCAACAAGACGGTCGTGTTGTATATTTTGTGTTTCTCTCATTGATTGCTAACCAGCTTTCAAATATCAAAATGCCGAAAGAATCTGTTCCAAAAAGACAGGCAAGAGAACTGGTGATCAAAGTTTGTAATTACTTTAAAGCACAGTATTAAAATAGTGGCCTGCTATTACAGCTGTCGTAGGGGTGAGAGCGTGTTGCGGCCGCATTAGGAATTATTGTTATAAAATTACTGCCGAAGCTTTCAGTATAAGTCGCCATTCCAACATTTAAACAACTTACATAGGCAGAGAGTATCGAGTGCCAGACTTCACGAACCTGACAAACTTGTCTGGCTTCCTTCACATTCATTACCCTTTTCATAAAAACACGCCGGTTTTGGATACTCTTGACACCACCCTCTGACAATATCCGAGTGATCTAATCGTGGAATGTCAACCTTGGTCGTTTCGGCGCATTTATCCCACTTTTATGCACACTGGTTTTGCGGAGCGAAAACATGTCATCCGTACATCCTCTACCAGACCTGAAACTGCCTTAAGCCTCCCACAATGTTCCATCGGACATCCCTTGCATCCTCCTTTCAACTATTTTTCCATACACTTTTTATGCTAAACTGATCAAACTGTATGAGTATAATGACCCTGTAACTTGTACAGTTCACGCCTGAACCCTTGCCTTTAAGCTTGGTTTTGACAAAAAAATGATTTTCTAAGAAAAAATCGAATAAACGTTAAATATTGATGGAGATCCATCGTGTTGCTATGGCTCGCTGGACATTTTTGAACGAAGCCAAAAAGATAGCAGATTGGTCAAATATTATTTTTACTGAAGAGACTTGGTTACATGCAAACCACACAGTATCTAAGAACTGGGCCGACTACACCACCGCTTCTACTAGTTTAGTGCCAATGGGAAAAGGTGAACGCCTTATCATATGCCATGCAGGGTCTACATGTGGATTCGTGTCAGATGCTTTACTGGCCTTTGAATCCAAGAATACAGTGGACTAACCCAAAGAAATGAACGAGGAGAGTAACGTAGGATGGTTTAAAGAAATGGTACGATCTCTGGAAGAACCGTCCATAATTATTATGGATAACGCTACATATCACTCCAGATAAATTGATAAAATGCCAAGGTATGCCAACAAAAAACAAGAGACAATTTACTGGCTCCAACGTCATGGCGAAAATGTGAATAGTGCTTTATTAAAAGTACCATTATTGAATATTTTAAAATCGAAAAAAAGTCTTCCTTACGTTATCGGCCCCTAAGTGCGACCGTCTGTCGATCAAAAATGTTGACTAATTATATTTTTAATTTATCACTTTTTTGTAAGCTTTCTGCTACAAATATTTACTATAAAAATCAGCTTTTATTGTAAATATTTATTCTTTGTAAGGGGTTACAGAGTGGTAAGTATTTCATTTAAACTATTAATTTTATTTTCGTGTTCACGGATTTTTTTATGCTAATCGCATGTAATTTGGTCTGCAAATAGTATTTTAAATCGATTAAAAAAAATCGAATTCACACTAAGAAGTAATTAATACCATTATTAAGAGATTAATTATTAAAAAAAACAAATGAAAGTTTAAACATAATAGTCTCACATTTTAGACATTAAGGTCTTAATACAACAAAAAAATTGACAAATGACACGATCAATTTCTTTCAGCTTTACGAAACGAGTAAAAAACAATCAATCAAATATTGACGTTGATGTATCGCTACAGATACGGACTGATAGCTGAGACTGGCTGAGACAGCCTAAACAAAGTAGGTTTTTGTTTTATATTTTAATTTTCAGGCAAAATATTTGTTCCAGTAAAGAGAATTTGTATGTAATTTTTGTCGTAAAAATATGTTATCTTAGTTAAATATTAGATATAATTTTTTTTCTCGCATCGTTTTGTCGTATTTATTTCAATATTACCTATGGGTCCTAATAAAATTCTAAGTTTCCTAAACCATATATAAAATAATTCATTTGAGAGCGAAAATATTACTATTTGTATATAAATAAAATAAGACGTATAAAAAATATAAGAAGCTAAGTAAGTATAAGTAGAATTAAACTCGCAACTGGCCTAATTCCTTATGTCCTTGAACCTATTAATTATTCTTATTGATCAAACGTCAGGCTTCTACCATAGCTTCAAACTGGAGTCATTATTATATGTAATTGGCTAGGAAAAAAATTAAACAACTTCTTTCGTTTGATGTAATTTTTCTGTAAAGCAAAGTTAGTTATTCGCAGTCGCAGTAAGTGTTTAATGCTGTATTAATGGCCTTGCTAATGTGTACATTAAAATGTAACATATTTTCAGCCAAATGTTTTGTTAATTTTTTTCAGCTGTCGTACTCGTAGGGCTTTTATAATATTTCTTTCGACATTACATTTTATTAAAAATACTGGTAAATAAAAAAAATAAACACGTAAAACGAATTTAAACAGCCAAAAAACTAAAAACGATTTGAGATAAAAATAAATTTCAAATGTATTAGGCTTATATCAATTTTAACTAAAACTGACAGAATTACTTAAATTGATATCTTACATAAACCTAACATGGAAACGATTCACAACATTGAAATAGGCTAGAGTGTCAAATCGATAAATTTACCGCAGTTTTGTTTTTGTAAAAATTGTTACTAACATTTTAATTTTATGTTTAATATTCTAATTTTAAAAGTCGTAAAGTTTATTTAATTAAGAAGTAGATTTAAATGAAACTTTATATTTAAGAAAAGGAAAATATATCTACTTACATTTTGTTTATTGTCAAATATAGCGGGAAATCCTAATCTCGTCACAACATTACCTAATTGGTTCGTTACAATTTTTATAAACTTTATGATCTAACATTTTTGAACATCAAACTATAAATTATATTATTGTCGAACGACAGGTTGTGTTCTGGTGCCATTCATGAATTTGTGAAAAAAAAAAGAAACTTAATGCGCATGCGGAAAACTCGTAAGTGCGGCTCTTGGCGGCTCTAGCGGCAGTTTTCCGAATTACTGCGGGTAATTATTATTACTGTCTTTGTGTATTCATTAACTTGAGATCACACTGAAAACTTTTGCCATGAAACAATAGAGTACTAGTCTATGGCTTCATATTTTTTGTTAATGCATAATTTTTAATAACAGTAGCACTGTTTAAAAAAATACTGTTTTTGTATATAGCGCTATCTAGTAACTGTAGTACTAACCATTTATTGTCTGTAGTCGTCTACGAGTATATTATAAACCTTAATAGTCGTTTTCAATTAATGTCGCGGCTCGCGCAAAAAAATAAAGATGGCCGACCTTTTTCGGTTAAAACAAATCTTCAGAAAATTTATTGCATCTGCTCTTTTTGATGTCATTTATATGAAATAGCTTACATAACCTATTTATAAAGGAAACGTTATAATACTCAAACTTTTTGATCTACGTGGGTACTTAGCTACCTAAGCTACTCCTTTATTTAAAGCAGAGAGAGAGATAGCCAGAGATTAGTAAATAAAAAATACTAATTACTTGCTAGGTATGACGACGCAGAAATGCTTATTCTTCTCATTCATTTAATATTTATGTTTAGTTCAATATTAACAAATGCAATTAATTAACTTTTCTCTGAATTGTAAAAACAGAACCTAGATACGACATTTCCGTTGAAATTTAATTGGTACCAATTCACAGAACACATCTACGAGTAAGTATAATTTTTGAACTGCTATAGGTATGACTTTTATACAAAAGACAAAAAAAACATAATCCCTGTTGATGGTTCTTTCCTATAAATAACTATAGGTCATGATTCCGAGTAGTGATTTTTGAGTTACCTAGGTACATTTAATAATGCATGCATACGTTTTTCACTTATCTTGATGACCTCATCAATAGCGGTCCTACTATAGTTGGATGGTGATAAGGTTTATTCGGACCATTTCGGAAACACTTGGTATCTTTTGAAAAATAATTTTTAAGTCACGACGTGGTAAGATATAAATTAGTTAAAGTGAATTTTCAGTTTTACTGTTATTTATTTTAAACTTTAAATTCTGTAGTTTATAATATAAGATGCCATGAAGAAACTACACCATGTTTGTACATTATTGTCCATACATTTCCAAAAAATACTAATACATGTTTTGTAAGATAGGGATGGGATAATCTTATCACCCACTCGCGGGAAAATGTAGTTCAATGTATATAATAATAGTACAACCCTATTTGGGTGTCACCGCCTTATTGTTTCTATCACGATAGAGACCTTGCTATTGTCACATTCCTGTTGAAAGGTTTGGTTAGCCAGAACCTGAATTAACTCAAGAAGCTTAATATCTTAGCATGGGTATAGTCAAGTACGAGGAGAGGGGGGCAACTGCCCCCTCCCCAGAAGAACGTTCACATAGCACTGCAACTCTCCGAATGACGGAAAACCGTTAAAAAAAAGGTTTTTTTATGATGTTGGAAGGCAAACAATCAGATGGATTTCCTGATGGCAAGAAATTCACGCCACCTAGAGACACCAAATGTGGTAAGGTGCGTTGTCAACCTGAGGCCGGGATGTTAGGTCCGAGCAAAAGTAGGTTTCCCAGCTCCTCCGAACCGAAACACGTCAACGGTAAGCACTGACGTTATGGTAGTATATGGGTATTTTAAGCGTAGACAAGAAATTTGTCCAAAAACAAGATGAAATGAAAAAAGTAATTTAAAAAGTAATGTAAATAAATACCATGATTAAAACAACTCAGTCTAAGATTTTCTTTGACTGGCGGGCAGACAATATTAGACTACTGACCATAGGGTCTGTCTATCTCCACAGAATCCTGGTCACGCCCTTGCATTGAGTTAAGTTGGTAACATAATTAAAAGTAAAAACAGCAACACAAATTTAAAGAAATAGATTGGAAATTACGAATAAGTACATCTGCCGACGTCTTCAGATCTGAATGAAAATGGCATGAAAATATCAAAGATAATAAAATAAGCCAGTAACAAGTAATATGTTTTAAGTTGAATTGAATTTATTAATTCAGCCACTAGTTCGTCTGCACTGCTGGTGTAGTGGTATCATGCAAGATTCCCATTCTTGCGACCCGGGTTCGATTCCCGGGCAGTGCATTTTTTTTAAATTGTTATTTAATGTTTTCGTGTCATTTATATATATATTAGATATATTTTCGTAGCAATTTCCGAGATTCAGGAAATATACCATAGAAATTAATTGCTCCTTTAAAGGTATTATTATTTGATAATTAAGTTTTTGACAAAAATCTTTTGTGTCATGCTTTTATTTGTAAGGAGTTTTTCCCAGAAGTAGTCTAGAAGTATTTGCTATTCAAGATGTTTCAAATAAACATAAACACGAAAGGATAATGTTGGTAATTTTAAGACTGCCATGATCACCTTCTGGTCCCATCATCAGATCAGTTCCATGTCATAATAATTTTGCATTGGCATCAGATTTACACATGCATGCAAAATTTAAACTCTCTCGATAACGAAAAATGGATCAAACATAACTTGCAAGATTTCACCCGGATGTACTTATTATACTTAGCAAGCTATTTACAAACATGGAAAATATAGATGCACTTGGGTAATCCTTTGCGTTATGTAAATAAATAATTGTTTTATTACTAAGTATACAACTTTATAAGAGGATTGTAAAGCTGTTAACACTTGGTACCACCGATCGTACTACCAGTGGTACCACGTAAATTATTTTTTACTGTAGTACTACTATCCTGTCTGGCGCTACTTATGAATAGGGTTGGAGCTTGGGGTAAACAATAAAAATACATTATATTATATTTATTACATACTCATGCAATTTTTATTTACAATTAAAGAATTATTATTATTACACTCTTTATAAAAATATATTGTTATTAAGACACTTCTACATATTAACTTGACTTGTATTATGTACTATGGAAACTTAGATCGTGTTTTTTCCACACTTACACTCACTTTAACGTTGAATTGGATTAAAACTTATGACATTACTATTTTTCTATTTTTTTAAATGGCAATTTATCACATAATATTACGACGAGTCACTACTCCTCCTTCAAGTCCACTCAGTAACCAGAACGCAGCACCAAGTCGAGGTACGGTCTCCCGGGTGACAGCTCTTGTTGCTGGCGTTGTCGGTAACATTCCAATCCATCTAAATAATGATATCCCGGGCTGAGCACTCTGCTCGGCCCACAAAGCCCGGTGAAGTTGTGAAAACCGCGAGGTTGGCGACACATTAGTCATTCCAAAAAAAAGACGCAAATTTATAACAGCTGGCTGTGAAAATCGACGGTATGGTATGAAATGAATAATAATACGTTACAAAACTGCCAAGTAGCAATATTGTAAAAGTATCCTGCAACAACTTTATAGAGGCACGAAAAGTCGATGTAGTATTAAAACTTTTCTGTCTTAAGGGCTTATGGTAAGCCCCCAGGGTTAATTAGACAAAATAGTAATACTGCGTGCCAAAATTATCCCAGTTGTATGACCGACAGTACACATTTGGTCAGAATAGTGTAGTGACCTAGTATAATTCTAAGACTTATTTATGCATTATTGATGTACCTACTTCCAATGATTATTATTTATTATGCTTTGTATGGCTACTGAATAGAAATAAACATCAACATACAAAATATTTTTACATAAATATATTCAATGGTTTATATATTTATAATGTTTTTTTAAACTGCCCATCAAGTCTACCATCATCTATACTAATAATAAAGATGATAGGTTTGGTCGTTTATTTGGATTGACACTATTGGACCGATTTGATTTATTAGGTACTAGAAAAAAGCCCTACTAAAACTTCAATAATCTAACAAATCTTGCTGCTTGGCTACGGTTCATTTAATTTTAAGTTTGTCTAAATATTTTTTTTATGTAATTAATTTATTTTTATTATTTTTTTTTGTATGTGTGCAAAAAATAAACAGCCAAGTAGTTTTGCAAGAAAGATATAAAAAATCGAAAAGTCTACGTTTAAATAAATCAATGTAAATTAAGTATCTTTACGTCTGTAATCTGTATTCTTGAAAAGGTAAGCAGTGACAAAACCAGGGTGCCCACAACTAGTCGAAAGTTTGATAGGAGACGAACTTACCGGGCACTTATCCAACCGCGGTTAATTCTGTTTTTGTTAGAAAATTGGGAAAACATATTATGAGTTGCCCGACCAGGGAATCAAATCCGAGCCGCTTTGTCATATCTATTATTTGTTTACTAGTTTTTTTTAAACTTCAATCTTTGATTCTCCAGACTTATATAAGGTTGGTTAGGCAGGAATTTGCGGTCATCAAGAGGGTGAACATAGGCTATCATTTATCCCTGTAACACAAATATTTCCAGTTGGAGAGCCACAAAAGGTAATGGAACGCGGGCAAAGTCACGGGCAATAACTACCTAGTATTAAAGTAAAGCCAACTACGGAAACGTACATTTACATTACATTACAAAATCTGGTCATAAATAAAAAGGTCTATATAATTTTTTTGAAACGCTTTCTTAGGACTGCAAAGGTAGAATTACAAAGGTAAGCTTTGTAATTTGCTTACAAAAATAATAAGATGCCGCGCATCTTCAGCGGTCCTAGCACGAATCGATTTCATATCGAATAAGTGTCGACAACGATAGTCGATAATTACATTAATCATTATAATCTTTCAACATGACCTTTTTTATCAATACGTAACATAAAACATTTATGATCCATGATAGATATGATACCAAATTATAATGTTATTAGTTGAATTTCAACTTCTCCCGACTAAAAACATGTTTCTTTTTAAATGGGATAACCAAGAAGCAACCAAATCTAACGACTTGAAACAAGAAGAAGCTAGACAAATTTAGCCACTAAAGATATTAGAAAAATATTGATAGACTTTTTATTTCCCCGTGTTGGTCTGGCTACTTTGCAGAATAGATAATCTGCATTCCTGCCAGGCAGCTCGTAAAAAGCGAGTAAAGGATTACACTGCGATATCTAACTAGGTAGTAGATTTTCGCAGCTACCCGCCTGGATTGGTACCACCACCTTAACTATTCCAGCCGCCAGAACATCAGTGCATGCCGTTGACGTGTTCAAGCACGGAGAATAAGGTAGCAGGTAAACTTACCTCTGGTCGAGGCCTAACATCCTGGCCTCAGGTTGGCAACGCACCATCAATACCTTTGGTGTCTTTACGCATCGTGAATTTTCTAGCATCAGAAAATCCGTCTGCTTGTTTGCCTTCCTATATCATAAAAAAACAGATGTTTATCTTTAAACTTAAAAGTTTACTTTATTTGTTTTAAAAGGACAAGTTAATTTGAACACGAAATTATTGCAGTGGCTACGAGGGGCCTTCAATAATTACTTAGCCTCATCGCCCCATGGCGTTGTTGTTACAAAAGAGTTTTACTATCGTGCAGTAAATACTTTTTGAAGTCTATCAAGTAGTTTTCAGTCTTTTCCCTTCATTTGTTTTGTTTCGACGGCCTTTGGAAGCGAGCGTGTCGGTCGGTTTTGCAAAAATGGAAAAAGAACAATATCGTTCGGTGATTAGATTCTTGTTTTTGGAAGGGAAAACGGGCAGCGAAATCAAAGACCACTTGGATGCTGTGTACGGTGGACTCTTCTCCTTCGATGGCAACCGTCAAAAATTGGTTCAACGAGTTTGCTCGTGGCCGCACGTCGGTTTTTGATGGGCCACGCCCAGGTGCATCGAAAACGGCTACTACAGAAGAAAACGTAAAAAAAATCCACGATCTCATGTTGGCAGACCGGCGACTGAAGATTCACGAGATAGCTGAGACTATAGGCATCGCAGATGGGACAGTGCATCATATTCTGCACGAAGAATTGGGTATGAAAAAGTTGTCGGCGCGATGGGTGCCGCGTTTGCTCACACCAGACAACAACACCGGCTCACACCTCCGCCGTTGTTATGGCCAAATTGATCGAATTGCGCTTCGAATTGCTGCCCCATTCACCGTATTCTCCAGACTTGGCTCCATGCGACTTTTTCTTGTTCCCAAATCTGAAAACGTCACTCGCCGGCAAAAGATTTAAGTCGAATGATGAGGTCATCGCCGCCACAAAGGCCTATTTTGAAGACCTCGGGAAATCGTATTTTTTTGACGGTTTAAAGAAGTTGGAGCATCGCTGGTCCAAGTGTATTGAATTGAAAGGAGACTGTTGTTGAAAAATAAATCTTTACTTTCTCAAAATTTTCTTTATTTTTTCTTAGGCTAAAAATTTATTGAATGGCCCTCGTATATGCAATATATCTCAGACTTTAACAGTCATTGTACTTCAACTTATGAGAAGATATATTACCTACTTTATCTGCGGGTGACAGTTTGTATTTAGTATTGCTAAGTTCTAATCGCTTAGGTTGTTTTTAGAGAGCAGAAAACCAATGAATAGAAAATGAGTAAGTAATTTAAGTAAAAACGAATACTGAATTTCAGAGCCTTCTCGAATACAACAGTAATTTGTGTTTCCTGGAATATGGATGTTAATAGCATGCACGAAGGTAAATAAAACATTGTTACAATGAAGATGATCGTGATCGTGAACCTGTAGTTGTTTGTGTTCGTTATCGAATAGCTCGCGCTAGCCCTACAGATTTTACCCCAGATCCTACATATTTGATATCGTGTAGAGATACAGATGACTTCTGCTTAACGTCTTTTTTGCATACATAGTAGATGTGGGGATCTTGTCCTTTGTTTTTTTATAAGCAGAAATAAGTTGACTTATTCCCGTTTGTAACAAATAAATGTTACCTATAATAGATTTGAGATTTGCCTTAAACGGGTATGATAAGCATATTGCTTAAATTTAGTGACTACCTTCCATGCCGGTGACGACAAAAGCCAACAGTAAGAGTGACAACTGTGACAGACTTACAGCCAATATAAATGACCTATATAAGAGACTAGCGGTCCGGTACGTTCTTCGCTACGTATGTGACCGCATGTATGACATAACACAACAAAAGAAAAAAACAATTGTAAAAAGTTTCAATATGACAGCACAAGCAAAAAAAAGTTTCGATTTGACTGTAAAATACCCATTAATACAATGATCCGCCATTTATTGAATTCATTTGTACTAAATTGTCATTTGTACAAACCATCTACTAAATTGTCCGAACAAAGCCTAACCATTTGATTGAGATAGGTAAGCTCGTTGTTGAGCTATAAAATTACAACGAAAAGTGGCATTTATTTTTATATATATAGATAGTGCTGTTTTAGATCAATTACAAGAAAAGCACTGTAAAAATATGTTAGCCTCAAAACTCTAGTAGCCCTATCTCTATTAGCATCAAGGTCATTAACGTTGGCCGTTTTCCGGTGCTATCATCTTGAGGAGTCATCGTTGAAATCATCTAGTCTGAGTGACGCATCAGTTAGACTAACCCAATACACTTATATTATTAAAATATGAATTATTCCACTAATATCTTCTCATATTTAAATATCTTTCATGTGCTTTTGGCACAATTGCATTGTGATATCCTTTATGGTCATGCAGAAAACGAAAACGAGCTAAGCTAACGACCGTATAGTGTTATTCGTTTTCTACTAGATTTGCACGTCGACTTGCTAAACGGATTTACAGTGGTAATCGACTTAAAATATCTGTGTCGAATCTGGCTCTCGAAAAGAAATAGAGAAACTAGTAATAGTACTAGTCATATTATTAGTCACTTCTGCGGTGCAGCGGTCTAGGTGTTGGACTTGACTTCATGAGGTCCCGGGTTCGATTCCCGGGTCGTTCAATAGAAAGAAAATGTGGTTTTTCCAATTTTCTAATAAAAATATATTGCTCGGGATTGGATGTGGGCCCGGTTGGCGATAGGCTTGCTACCTATCACATTGTGGGACTAAGTGTCTTCGGCTTTCGGCCGTAAGTGCCTAGGTTGTGCCTCTGCTTACCTCTTCGGAGATATGGGCGTGAAGATAATTTTTTCTTTTACTAGATTACAAACAGTAGTACCTACTCTTAGCATAAGTGTCTTTCGAATTCGAATAGATGTGTCGAATCTAGTTCTCGAAACGAAATATATGAGAAACTAGTAATTATCTATAATATCCATAACTTATAAGAAATTTTCCAAATAAATAAATTTAAAATGTGTATGTTTGGTATTCAATAATTGTATTAATCATTGAATGCTAAACATATTTTTTTTATTTATTTTAATGATATTGGAAAGCAAACACGTAGACGGATTTCGTGATAGTAAGAAATTTTCGACGCCTAAAGAGTGACCAAAGGTGGTAATTTAGTGGTGCGTTGTCTGACTAAAGCCGGGATGCCTCGATCAGAAGTAAGTTTCCGGTACCATATCCTCCGAACCGGAATACGTCAACTGCAAGCATTGACGTAATTTCGGCAGGATTGGTAAGGCGGTGGTATCAATTTGAGCGAGTCGCCGCAAAACTCTACCACCTAGTCAGATATCATGGTGTTAGTGACGGCAAGCCTATGCTTGCCTTTTGCAAAGGAGCCCATACCAATGCGGGGGAAACGTCACTAGTAATGTCAACGCCGAGTATACAAACTTGAATCTGTATCGATAGTGACAAAATTTCATACATATTACCTCTATAACCTATACATGTGATGATCAATTAACGACTAGGTTTACCAATTTGCACATCAAATCATTAATCGATTCCAAAAATGACCAGGTCATAAATGCGATGTTATATTATTTAATTTTTGTAAATAAGGTACATCATAACAGCTAATATCTATTATTGAGTATAACTCAAAATCACTTTAGGTTATAGGACCATCTCGAAGTGATAAGTTACATTTTCGAAAATAAAATATTATCAAATTGCTCATTACCACATAGTGAGATAACAAGTGATTATTCAAATTTAAGTCTGTTTGTTAACTTTCACGCAAAAACTATTGGACAGAGTTTTACCAAATTTTGTTTAGTTTATTATCTTAAGTGAAATAAACTGTTTAATTTACTTAAGATCAACATTAGGAATGTCTTTTCCAACTGGAAATACTTTCGTTCCCATCAGTAACAGGTAAGTCACTTCATCGTGTGTGTGAAGTTGCGTGCAACAGCCAGTAGTTTAAGTAAAAGTGGTTTCTTATAATAAAATTCAATTGACTATTCGAATTCGAAACGTGTTTGTGATAGGAGTACAGATTTTTGCCGAGTTCCTACATATTTAATACCATGTAGACACAGATGAGCTTCGCCGTCACGTTTGCATAGATACGTTCCTAACCCTCACCCTTTGTATTACGAAAAACTTCCACACGTCTAGGTTAGTATTTTAGAAAGAATGAAATGGCAGAAATGTCAAGAAATAAAAACACTGGGTTATAATGGTTACAAAACGTTCAAATATCTAGAAGGTAGCAACAGCTGTAGCTATTGACGACCTATCAAAGGCTTGTAGGTATTAATAATGTAACTGCAACTATTAACAGACCATTGAAAAGCTGCAGGTGTCAATTAGGTAACTACAACTAGTAATGATCAATCGAAAATATGCAGGTATCAGTAAAGTAATTGTACGAGGGCCATTCAATAAATTTTTAGCCTAAGAAAAAATAAAGAAAATTTTGAGATAGTAAAGATTTATTTTTCAACATAGTCTCCTTTCAATTCAATACACTTGGACCAGCGATGCTCCAATTTTTTTAACCCGTTAAAAAAATACGATTTCCCGAGGTCTTCAAAATAGGCCTCTGTGGCAGCGATGACCTCATCATTCGACCCAAATCTTTTGCCGGCGAGTGACTTTTTCAGATTTGGGAACA
>NJDC01009114.1:100340-121622 GCA_002245475.1 Calephelis virginiensis
TAACCCAGTTATTGAAATTAAAATGTGCTGGATGCTCTCGTGGTTTTCCATTTTGTAATATACCTATTTCATGATTTGAATTTGTTAATAATTATCTGTGCCGGTAGCGTCCTAGTTCATAAACCTATTGTTTTTTTATATGAACCTTCTCCTGATAACTAAAACAACTAAAAATAATTAGCAAAGTTGGTCCGTCGGTTTATTCGTGACAGTATAACCAAGGGAAATAAGATAGTTTTTTTTATGTGAAAGGTTTTTTTTTACAAATGTCTGAAATTTCCTTTTCGTTTTGAATTGAGATTATAATAAGAAATCTCTTAACAGGTACGAATGAAAGTAGGTTATCTTGATACCCCCAGTACTGAAAATCAGCCAGCGCTGAAAAACGAACAATGTAAATAGGTACATACGGCAAAAGCATATTCGTTGAATTATTATTATTATTATTATGCTTATTCACCTGTTCCACAAGTCATAAAAGTATGCTGTGGATAAAAGAGGATTTTATCCTATAAATTCTATATTCTATATATTCAATATCTTATATTTTAAATCCTATAAGCAAAATGTAATAAGGTACCTATATAAAATACCGTTACCATTGCTGTATGGTATTAAACAAAAAAAAAAAACAAAGCTGCCACGACAGAATAAAACAGGATTTATTAGCTGTGAAAATTTATATTTTTAAAAGTACCAAAACATTTGTCCCCGTGACTATGCATTTTTTGTTTTGGTTTTATCCCAATTCCCCATCTGTCGGGTCGTTTATTTATGCGACAGGGCATTTCTGTTGTACAAGCATACCGACGAATTAGCATTTTAAAATAATACGCTTTTACTCATGACATTTAAATCGTGTTGGCTTACGATTTTTTTAATGATACATGGAAAATTTTGATCTGTACAATCACTACCTAGTATAAAACAAAGTCATTTCCTATGTCCCTTTGTATGCTTAAATCTTTAAAATTACGAAACGGATTTTTATGCGATTTTTTTGATAGATAAAGTGATTGAAGAGGAAGGTTTATATGTATACTAGCTGATCCGGCGAACTTCGTTCCGCTCGTTCAGTTCGTATGGGAAAAATTAAAATGTCGTTTTTCCTGCTTTGCTCTCTGTTGTAAGGGATAAAATGTACCCCATGTCCTTCTCCCTGTTCTAAGCTATCTGTCCGTCAATTTGCAGCCTAATCGTAAACCGATCTTATCACGACTTCGAATCATCTTTCATAATAATTTTTTTTGAAATACAGAATAAAAGTTAATATACATAGTTTATAAATTTTCTTTGTAAAAAAATGCGTCTTTGCCATAATTAGAAAGGGTGAATGATTATGACGTTATATATGAACACATATATTTTTTGGCGTCAAGAAATCACCGTAATGTTTGCCCGAAGCAAGTTAATTATATAATTATATGCCGTATAAACCAAATTACACAGATGGGATTCCCGATTAAATTAGATTCAATTTTCAAGCAGCCTTTCACTCAGCTGTACAACTCAACTGTGTAGCGAAAGACTTGAATGACAGACACAGTGGTGACACAGATTAGACATTTGATATCTGACAGATGGGAATTAGCATTTGCAAGTGCCGCGCGGGGCAAATACCGAATAAATGTAGTAATATCAAAAACGGCCAAAGTAAGATATCCGGGCGCTACAACCCTTAATAGCTGTAGGTACCTAATAAATAAAATCGAATTTAGATTTGTCACGAGTTGCAACATTTTATACTATTTTTTTTTATTTTTTTTTTGTTATAGGAAGGCAAACAAGGAGACAGATTTCCTGATGGTAAGAAATTAACACAGCCTAGAGACACCAAAGATGGTAATGGTGCGTTGCCAACCTGAGGTCAGTATGACCTCGAGCAAAAGTAAGTTTACCGGCTACCTTACCCTCCGAACCGGAACACGTCATGACGTTATGGCGGCAGGAATAGGTAAGGCGGTGGTACCAATCCGAGCGAGTCGCTGCGAAACTCTACCACCTAGTCAGATGTCACGGTGTTAGTGATGATAAGTCTATGCTCGCCTTTTACGAGCTGCCTGGCAAGAAAAGCAAATGGTCTATTCTGCAAAAACAACTTAACTTCGGCTATAATTAATTAAATTTTGTACAAAATAGAGGAGCTTTTTGGTAGTGAGCCCATCACATTTTAGGTCAATCTCTGTTTGATAAACAGTAAGCTACATACTTACTAAATCAAGTAATCAAATTACCTACCTAGGTACTGCAAACAAAATCGACTTTTTCTAATAACTTAAGGCCCCACACTTAGTCAGCCAGAAGAACCAATCAGCGCACTCCCCCGTTCCATGATTACTATGAAATATTGCGCTCTAAAGTAAATGTCTTAAGCGCCAAATCTCTATTTTTGACACTATAAAAGTAATTTGAAAAAAAAAAAAACTGAAACAGTTATTTTTTAGGTATAATATGTTTATGTTAAATCTGGTGTCGATATTTTCATAATTGAAGTAGACAGTTGGGTTTTGCTTTCAAAAAAGGGTTAACTTTTTGATTTTTTTCTATGGAGCAAAGTGAAATGAATCGTGTTTTGGAAACACTAGTCTTATAAAGCATATTAATGTTAATCTTGTGTATTTTTTTCGCCATTATCCATAATTGCTTTGTATGAAAAAACAGTATATTGCTGACGTATTTAAGCATACATGCCCCCTTAAACCATAACTAAATACTACTTTGTTTTAATGTTTTTTACCAAACCGCGTGAGTCGTCAACATAGACAAAAATGTACTGTAATGCAATATTAAGTACTAGCTTCCGCTCGCAACTTCGCTCGCTTGCATTTTGTTCGTTGCATTCCGTCCCAGTTTCTCACAGGTGGGCAATTTTTTACGTTATACATGTAAGCGTTCCTCTTAAATCATTTCAAAAACCGCATCAGAATCCGTTGTGTAGTTTTGAGAATCTAAGCATACATAAGGCAAGCGGACAAACAGACAGACAGCGGAAAATAATTTTGTTTTATACTATGTAGTGATAACTAATTATTCATAGCCAGTGGATCACAATAACATTATAAGGGACCACCACAGGATTATGACCTACCTTTTTACAAAAAAATAATCAAAAACGGTTTTTAATTAGCTGAGAAATTTCGTAACAACGGTACTAAAAAATACACCGTCGAATTGATAACCCCCTCTTTTAAAGTCGGTTAAAAATGAATCGCTATTTCATTTGGTCATCGTATTACATGTGTACGGATTGACCAACATTGCTAACTTTTTTTTGAGAGCGGTCAGCGGAACAGCATACGGCTCTCGTAATGGTAAGAAATAACCGTAGCCTATAGACACCATAAAATGAGGGCAGGAATAGGAAGGGCAGCTAATCCCTACTTAGGCAAGTTGCACAGGCACAGCACTTTAACACTAGTGGACCATTTTTTGTGGTGTTAATTATTGTCAAGAGGAGGTTCATCAAAAATCAATATTCATAGTTAGGACAGGACAGCGTCTGTCAGTCATCTATTTTATAATAAATTCTAAAGACCTTTGTTTTTTTTTTTCATAAACGTCTATGAAATTTCGTTGTTTCAGCCACAATACTACAATTTGAACCAGCATATTACACGGCACGCATTCAAAGTAATCGTATGGGGATTTCAGCGCGCTTTTCTCGTTTGTTTTCTTTGTTATTTTTTCACAGTACAGCAAAAGCTTACATTTTTTCAGCTTAAATATTTCGCTTTATTCCGAAGAGACGTTTAGCATTTTTAAATTCATTTTTGTTGAAGTCTGTAAAAGTGTTTTGCAGGTTTAGTATTTTTAGTCTCTCTTGAGATTGTCCCGTAAATTTCTATAAAATTCAAAACATGCTACTCGACGTAAGTGGAATGGTTAAAAAACAACACAGACTTTTGAACTTCTTATAAAACAATAAAAAAAAAGTATCTTCACGCCCATATCCACGAAGAGGTAGGCAGGGGCACATCTAATGCACCCACGACTAGCCGAAAAGTCCCACAATGTGATAGGTGGCAAGCCTATCGACAACCAGGCACATATCCAATTCCGAGCAACATTTTTTTTAATTAGAAAATTGGAAAAACCAAATTTTCTTTTTGTTGCCCGACCCGGGACCTCGTGCAGTCAAGTCGAACACTTGAACCGCTAGACCACCGAGGCGATTAAAACAATAAACGTTATACTAAAAAACTTATTGGTTGACAATAGTTAATTTACTTTTTTAATTTAATTGTACTTGTTAATTTAGTATTATAAATAGATATAGAATAGATTCGAAATAAACTCGGTAAGCCAAGCAAAAAAAATCTTTAGATTTATTTTCTTCTTTACCTTCACAGGCAAGTAAGAGAGCTACACGTTTTCTTTATTGTACATCATTTCAAGAATTTTAATTCCAGTTTTCGTTAAAAAAAAATAGAACAATTGAAAATTAATTTAAATAGAACTGAAAGTTGTAACCACTGAAAATAAATTTAAAGAAAAATAGTTGAAAGGAAGATACAAGGAATGTCTGATGGAATGTTATGGGAGACTCAAAGTGATTTTAGGTCTGGAAGATTATATACCGATCAGGTGTTTTCGATCGGCAACTTCGTAGAATGGCTTCTAAGTATGACTTTGAGCCAGAAGGTTTTCTGTGGTTTTTTGGATCTCGAAAAAGTGTTTGATAGGGTTGTACAAAAGAAACTTTGGGACATTTTACCAGATTATGGGATAGAAGGGTGCTTTGTGCTGTGTAGTCTATGTATTTAGATTTTGACCGCCTCGTTGGTCGAGTGGCTAGCGTACACGCCTAACTTACATTGACCAACCGCGAGGCTCGGGTTCGATTCCCGACGGGGGAAGGCATTTGTGTGATTAAAATTTAGATGTCTGCATTTCCGGGTATGGGTGTTTATTAAATTTATTCTGGTATATATTTAAGTATTTCTATGTATTAGAATCGTTGACTAACACCCATAACACAAGCATATAGTTTGCTTACTTTGGGGTTAGATTCAATTTGTGTGACTTGTCCTACGATATTTATTATTTATTAGATTGTGAAGAATGTGTTCGGATGGACGGCAAAACATCACCTTGGTTTGATGTTAACATTTGCGTTAAGCAGGGTTGTGTGCTATCAGAAAGCTTGTTTATCTTGTATATGGACAAATGGTTTTAAAGGTTAAGATCTATGAATGTGGGAATGTGTATGGGTGACAGAGTAAAGTTTTTTTCCCCGTGTTGGTCCGGGATTCATTGCAGAATAGATCATCTGCCTTCTTGTGCCATGCAGCTCGTAAAAGACGAGCACACTAACACCGTGACATCTGACTAGGTGGTAGAGTTTCGCAGAGACTCATCCGGATTGGTACTTAGCCTATTCCTGCCGCCAAAACGTCATGACGTGTTCCGGTTAGGAGGGTAAGGTAGCCGGTAAACTTACTTTTGCTCAAGGCCGAACATCCTGGCCACAGGTTGGCAACGCACCATTACCACCTTTGGTGTCTCTAGGCGGAGGGAATTTCTTAACATCAGCAAATCTGTCTTCTTGTTTGCCTTCCAATATCATAAAAAAAATTGCCTGCTTTAGGCAGATGATGCTGTACTTTTTGAATGCGATGAAAACCAAAGTAATGGTATGTACCACTTTGGTTTTTATCATATTAATCGCATCGCCACAACGGATGCGATTATTTTAGTTCATTATATAATGTTGGAACAAGTTAATGAAATTGTATATGGTGGTTGTGTTTTAGCAGGAACGGACAGTACTTCGCGGATGTAAATTCGAGAAAGAGTGGGATTGAAACAAAGTGTTGGTATTAAAATAAGAAAGGACAAGCTCCGCTTGTTGACATTTCACGATTAAATCGCTTGTTTATTATCCGAGGGTGGTGTCAAGAGTCCCGAAAATAATGAATGAGGAGGAAGCCAGAAAGGTTTGCAACGATCGTGAGATTTGGCACTCGATACTCTCTGCCTACTCCGCGAGGGACTTGGCCTGATAATATGTATGTCTTTGCTCAATTTTTTATTTGAAGTTCTAGAAAACTATTTTCTTCTTTTGAGTTATGGAAGATATATATGTAAGTATTGTTTTTGATTTTGAAACAGCTATTTATTTTGTTAAGAACATTTTCTTCTTTACTGTTTTTAGTAGTGTGATTGGTAATAGGGTAATCGACGGATATGTTGCTTACAGTCAACACTAGGATGCAGAGGGTATCTTATCAGCTAATAAGAATAGTAGTGTTAAGGGAAAGAAGAAATACCAATGACGCTAGCAGTAGCGCTAGGCAGTAGTGCCTAAAGGAATAAATGTTCGAAATTACGCATTTATTATTCAATGTAAACCTATGCTGTATGCTATGGCGGCTGAAATAGGTACTAATACGGAAAAGCTGATGAATAGTACTCTACCACCTAACAAAAAGTAAATTAATTTTCATCCTGGGCTTTAAGTGTATTTATTCTGAAATGGCCAGGATTTAAGAGAATTTAAAAGATTTCCCCGTGTTGGTCCGGGCTCCTTTGCAGAATAGACCATCTGCCTTCCTGCCAGGCAGCTCGTAAAAGGCGAGCATAGGCTTACCGCCACTAACACCGTGACATTTGACTAGGTGGTAGAGTTTCGCAGCAACTCACCCGGGTTGGTACCACCGCCTTACCTATTCCTGACGTTTGGAGGGTAAGGTAGCCGGTAAAGATACTTTTGCTCGAGGCCTAACATTCCGGCTTCAGGTTGGCAACGCACCATTACCACCTTTGGTGTCTCTAGGCGGCGTGAATTTCTTACCATCAGAAAATCCGTCTGCTTGTTTGCCTTCCAATATCATAATAAAAAAACTTAATTTATTTAAAAAAATGTAATTTATAATAAAATAATCGCCACCATTTTAAATGTTAGTCCTAAGCGCGCACAGACTAGTAAGAGAACTAGACGTTTAAGCGCGTAATTTGTTTGTTGTCTGAAATATAAATTTTGATATAAATCATAATGTCACACAGATAAATGAAAGAGTGAAATAAAATACGATCGCTTTCAAGTTCCAAGCCCTATACACAGAAATAATCCAATTTATCGTCGTTTCGAGTACATTAAACAGCATACTATAAAGTGTCATGTGAAAACCTCGTAAAGTTCCCGTTACACCGATAATCCTACTAAAGGATTGAAATAAGGGTCAGTACACAAGCACAACTAATATTATAAATTATTTTATATTTATACGTTCCCTTTCAACGTAGAAATAGATTAGAACTTGAAATTGAATATTCAAGCTGTTTTTTATTCCGATATCTCCTAAATCCTTTTTATAATTAATTTAACAATAAAAAACAAGTGTTAGTTTTTTCTATTTTTTTTGTTACCCGACCCGGAGATCGAACCCGGGACCTCAAGAAGTCAAGTCCGACGACGGACCGCTACACTACTGAGGCAACAAGTAATACATTAATTTAAAAATATAGTCATTAGTGATTTAAAGATATTTCTACCATATTTAATTTAAAATGATTTTAAATTTCGACAGTACTTTTACGGTTCAGTATGGATGTAACTATATATTTGTATGTTGTAAACAAATAGTGCTTCTCTTTAAAACTGAATCTGTCTCAATTTATTGAGAATATAAACACATTTTTACCAATTGCCAGTGGTCATCTTTTTTACATGAAGCGAATTTATCCGTTCATGTACCCTTTGCCTAAGCTAGTAAAATAAAAGACGAGCAGTGAACCATTATCTTAAATTGCGACTCCATCGATTTCGTTCAGAGGAAATATAAACGAACCTTTCTCCAACAAACCAAAATTGAATATTTTCCTCGAGTTCTTTTTTATTTACACTCAATCAATCTCACATTCTTCTTTCGGTGTTCTGAGAACGTTTGTTAGCATTTATCAAAGCAGAACCTTGTTTGATATGTTATACTTATTTCAATGATCCAGGATGTTTTTTAAGGAATTTAACAAAAACGTGGAGGCTATACGTTCGGCTTCTTTTTTTATGTAAGATATATTGTTTTAGTTATTTGTGAAACAATTTCAAACATTCGTTTTGGGTTTGAAAGAGTGTAGGTACTTCCGAGCTTTTCATTACCCCCAAGTCAGGCATTTTTTAAAGTACTAAATTTTTGTGAACTTAGACGACTTATATACAACTAACCTTATTTTATATAAGCTTTAGTTTAAACTAAATATTTTGCAACAGTATTTTTATGTTATGTTGTTATATTAACTGTATTTTTCACTAAATAGAGTTGAGTATGTAATTTTTATATACGGAAGTGGGCGTTAGTAACTGCGTGACAGTCCTTCGACTATTGCAGTTGCTACCGAACAGTTACTGTATGATACCATGTAAAATAGTTGAATAAAGATATTTGTATTAAATCGATTGTGATTATTAAATTCCCCGACTGTTTGTCTGTCTGACTGAACAAAAAGTATGATGATTTTAAAACAAAAAGTATATTTGATCTCGGGTCTATGACTGTATGCGTATCAAAAATCATCAGAATTGCTGCCCAGGTTAAGCCGTGAAAGCGTTCCAGGCAGATAGACAGACAGTCAGTCAGTCAGTCAGTAGGACAGACAGACAGACATACTTTTAGATAAACAGACAGATATACATACATACAGCCAGACGTACATACATACAGACAGACAGAAAACTGATGAATGGACGGGCAGATAGACAGACATACATACAGCCACACGTACATACCTACAAAAAACTGATGAACGGATGAATTAATAGATAAACAGACAGATATACCTACATACATACAGCCATACAAACATACACACATACATACATACAGACAGACAGACAAACTGATGAATGGACGGATAGATAAATAAACAGACATACAACCAGACGTACGTACATACATACGGACAGACAGAAACACAGACAAACAGATAAACTGATGAACGGACGGATAGACAGACAGACGTTCGAGTTTATAATAGTATTTTGATTCCATTAGAACACTGTGAGTGGTATGAGGCCAATACAATTCTACGTCCACACTGTGATTTACGAGTTACACTTTGTGAAAGAAAAAAAAGATGTTCAGATTCTTTATTTGTGCAAGGAGTGCCGACATTCTTCAAATCTTTCCAGCCAGCGGCGACCATTGGCAGAGCGGTTTAACGGCGCAGTGCATCCGTACCCACCATTCCCGTTCACCATCATGTAGTCGAAGCAATCCGTCACACCATCACCGTTGCAATCCTGGAATGATAAGTTACTGTTAGTGGTCATCCTGGGCTACATTTTTCTTCCTAAGGACAGGTAAAAAGTATGATGCGACTTAAATTTTTTGAAGTTAAAACTTCATTAGCGGCGTTACGCACTTTTTTATGAATGGGTAAAAACTTCTAATTTTGCGTCAGATCGTCAGAACGTAAGACGGCGGGCGCACTGCGCATGCCCGAAAATACGCTTGCGCGAGATCTAAAATAAAACATAGGTTCATTGCTGTTTTTGTATTTTTTATGATTTTGGAAGGCAAACGAGCAGACGAATTTCCTGGTGGTAAGAAATTCACGCCGTCTAGAGACACCAAAGGTGGTAATGGTGCCAACCTGAGACCGGGATGTTAGGCCTCGAGCAAAAGTAAGTTTACCGGCTTCCTTACCCTCCAAACCAAACCGGAACATGTTATGGCGGCAAGAATAGTTCAGGCGGTGGTACCAATCCGGGTGAATCGCTGCGAAACTACTACCTAGTCAGATGTCACGGTGTTAGTGACAGTAAACCTATGCTCGCCTTTTACGAAAACCTTCAAGAAAAGAACGTACTCATTCCTAAAAGGTCGGCAAGCATTTGTGATACTCCTGGTGTTGCAGTTGTTTATGGGCGGTGGTGATCGCATACCATCAGATGACCAACTTGTCCGTTTGCCTCCTAGTCTATAAAAGCAAATGCACGTCACCGTTAATTGTAAGAGACAAGCGTAGGTGCGTCGCTTGTGGTAGAAGTGTTAAACCAATTGTGTTTACTGTCTAATTAGTGGTAATCCTGTCACAATTTTTCTTCCTAAGGACAGTTAAAAAGTATGATGAGACTTAGATACCTTCAAGGTAAGAACGTGCTTATTCCTAAAAGGTCGGCAACGCATTTGTGATACTCCTGATGCTGAACTTGTCCGTGGGCAGTGGTGATCGCTTATCATCAGGTGGCCAACTTGTCCATTTTCCTCCTAGTCTATAAAAGCAAGTGCTCGTCTCCGTTAATTGTAAGATATAAGCCTTGAAACACCATAAATGTAGGTGCGTCGCTTGTGGTAGAAGTGTTAGACCAATTGTTCAAGTCTACCGACTACCCTACCCCCCTACACTGACATTATGGTCAGGGACGGCATTTGAGTACGACGCAGTTGGGCAACCGCCCAGGGCGCCAAGATGTAAAAGGGTGTCAGATCCTGTACGCTATATATTATTTACCATTTAGTATGGTTTTGAACAGCATGTAGGGGGCGCCGTATACATTACGCCCAGGGCGCCAAGATGTAAAAGGGTGTCAGATCCTGTACGCTATATATTATTTACCATTTAGTATGGTTTTGAACAGCATGTAGGGGGCGCCGTATACATTACGCCCAGAGCGCTGCTATTACTAGAACCGCTACTGATTATGGTGACAGGAATAAGTAAGGTGGAGGATCCACACCCGGGCAAGTTGCTGCTCAGCACTTTACAACCAGTGGTCTTGATGGTAATGATCCATTCAAGGGCGTCGCCAAGGGGGGGGGGGGCAAGAGGGGCAGCTGCCCTTTCCTAGAGATTCTTAAATAGTTGACAGATATAAAACAAACAGTCTTATGTCTTTAAACTGAGTTGCTTGATCGATTATTCTTGTACTTTTACTTTCAGAATTTGCTCGCCTCTTACTGGCTTCTAGGTAGTTTTTCTAAACCGGACCATCAGGAGAACAGCGCCGGGAAGTTTAAATTTAAGTTATGTATTACTACGAGTAGCTATTGCCCTTAATTTCATCCGTGTTTTAAATTTTCCTATCCCGTTGGAACCTGTTAATATATTGGGATAAAAAGGAGGCTATGTACTTGGCATATTAGCTTGAAAATGGCACATACATAGAGACATACATTTTTTAAATGTGTAGTGTATAAATTATGTTTACCTTTTCACAAAATTTAAAGAACGATAAAATTTCATCGTTTACTGGATTTAAACCTGCACTCTTTCGTCTCTTGTTGACGAATGCTCTTACAATTTAAGCTACCGGTGATATATTTACCTTGCCAAATCTCTCCAAATACCCCTCAATGATTTTCTTTGAACAATGGTAATTTCTTGCACAATCTTCCCAAGCTAAAAAACAAAAATTTCGTTTTTTTAAATTTTATTACATGGAAGACAAACAAGCAGACTTATTTTCTGATAACTGGAAGTTAATGGTGCGTTGCTAGACCAGAGGTTGTGTTTCTTCATGCGCTAGTAAGTTTATCAATTACACTTAGTCATATAATCCGGAGTACAACAATGCCGAGTGCTGAAGTTAAGCAGGAATTGCTAAGGTCAAGGTACATTGCTGTACCACCTACATTGGTGTTAGTGACGGTAAGTATATGCTCGCCTTTTACGAACTGCCTGGTAGGAAGGCAGCTGGTCTATTCTGCAAAGGAGTCCGAATCAACAGTATTTGCAATTTAAATACGCAATATCTAAATGTTTCAATACAGTTGTTGGAAGTTGCCCTATATTATTATGATTGACTAGCTGTTTTTAACTTTGTTTCACCCGTTCAGTTTGTATAAAAAAATAATAACAATGTTTTTCCCATTGTCCCTGCAATTTTCCTGGGTTGTCTCTTCATAAGAACCTTGTCCTGGCAATAACTAACATAATACAAAAAGAATTAGCCAAATCGGTCCAGTCGTTCGGAAGTTATACGCTTAATTACACATTTTAGCGATTCATTTTCATATTATAGATAAAGACAAATTATAATGACCTCACTTAGGGAAAAGCGTACGATTTCTAAGAAAAAGATTTTACTATGTAAGAAAATTTTAAAATCTTTTTCTTAAGGAAATAATAAAAATAATAAATAAATATTACTGGAAAAGTCACACAAATTGAATCTAATTCCAAAGTAACCAGAATAAATTTAATAAACACCCAAACCCGGAAATGCAGACATTTAAATGTTCATCACACAAATGGCTGTCCCCGTACGGAATCGAACCCGAGCCTCGCGGCTGGTCGTTGTAGTTAGGCGTGTACGCCACTCGACCAACGAAAAGAGGCGAAATGTGTTAATAATAATAATAATAAATTCTTTCACATAAACCCACAAGAGGCACTTGTACGCGTCTATACAATAGTAAATCTACCACCGGATCGGAACGCGGCCGCACACTGAGAAGATCCGGCAAGAAACTCAGCAGGCTTGTCTTTTTTTTTATCTTAAAATATGTTTACAATAATAAATGTAATGATACATTATATGTATAAGAGATTGGCATGAGGAGCAATTAATCCCAAGCAGTCTGATCAGCTAAATATTCAGCAATGTTATAATAACCCTTCTCATTTAATTTACATTCAACATATTTCTTAAATTTATTAATTGGAAGTTCTTTCATATAATTGGGAAGTTTATTGTAGAACTGTATACATTGGCCCATGAAAGAATGGCTTACTCTGTGCAGACGGGACACATGCACAGCAATATTGTTTTTATTCCTTGTATTGACACAGTGTATAATATATCACAATTTCTTTTGAATGAACTTGAATTTCTGAACATACATTAAATTTTCGAAGATATACTGGGATGCTACAGTCAGAATTTTTATTTCTTTAAATTTTTCTCTCACGGAAACTCTTGGGCCTAGGTTATAAATTGCCCTTATGGCTCTATGTTGTTGTGAGTACACCTTAACAGATTGATGATAACAGATAATTATTTAGGTTTTTTTAAAACATTTATTGATGCCGCGACTTCGTCCGTGTTGAATTTAACAAAAAAGTTACTTGAATTAAAATTATTTGAGTTATTTTTTTCTGAAATAAAAGTAACATCATTTCTTTCTATTTCACAGTTTAGTAACGCCTAACTTACTCCTTGTGTCGGATGTCATGTATGTCTATGGATGTCAGCGAAAATCCTATTGACATCCATCCAGGCGTGTCAGAGATTAGCCAGATGAAACGGATAGACAGACGTAAATCGTAAAAAATATATTTTAGAACATGTATCAAAATAGCGTTTATTTTTATATTACTAACAGACAATCTAATTTTTTTGTGTATGTATAAATTGTATATAATATACAAACAAGTTGATAGTACCATGATTTCTCTCTGGATCGTCTTCCGTTAGCGTGGCCTTTCCAGCGTCAATCCAGTAGACCCTGGAGATGTTGAAGGGCCCGCAGTACCCTCCAGTGCAGCTGTGGGATTGTTCACAACGAGTGGACACGTGGCAGAGACAGCGGTAGCAGGCTTCTGATAAATTTGGGAGGAATACACCTGGGGAAAGAAATGTTATTCTATAAAACACCTTAGTTATGTGTGCCTTACTTAGTAGCTAACTAATTGACTTCCTAATTAACAAACAGTTAATAAGTAATAACTAATAACTAATGAAAAAACGAATGATTGCTAATTAATGACTTAATTATAGTGCAAAACTAATCAATTAATAATAACTAATTAATCAATAATAACAAATAATTTAATTAATAACAGCTAATTCATTATAACTCACTAATTAATTAATAATAACTAACTAATTAATTAATCAATAATAACGTACTAATTAATTAAAAATATCTAATTAATAATATATGTTTTATATTTATTAATTATTTCCTCTGTGGTCTAGCGGTCCAGGTGTTGGGCTTGTCTTCATGACGTCTCGGGTTTGATTCCCGGGTCGGGTAACAAAAACAAAATGTTGTTTTTCCAATTTTTTAATAAAATAAATGTTGCTCGGGATTGGATATGTGTCTGGTTGGCGATAGGCTTTCTACCTATCACATTGTGGGACTGGTTGTACCCCTACCTACCGATTCGGGGATATGGGCGTGAAGATACTTACTTACTTACTTAGTAGTAACTTATTAATTAATAAGCTAATAACTTGACAATTAACTTGATAAATAGCTCACTAACTATCTTACTAGCACAGTAACTATCTAATTACTCGTACCTAGCCAGGTAGTAAACTTACCTACTAATTTTACAAATTTACTAGTTCATTTCATGATTAATTATGCAACTAACTAACGTAATATCTTACTTATTAACTAACTTTCTATTCAAACTAAGTGTTTTATGCATATATGGAATAATCTGGTAATTTACATACATGCACATGTTCACGCCACGTCCCTTATAGGGTAGGCAGAAAGTATCGAGTGCCAGACCTCACGATCCTGACAAACCTGTCTGGCTTCCTTCATACAAACACGCTGGTTTCGGACACTCTTGACACCACCTTCCGATAATATCCGAGTGATCTGATCGTGGAACGTCAACCTTGTTCTCTCCGGGTACTTACATCCATCCACATTCGCATTGTGTATCTGCTTTGTCAATCTTTCTGGTTATTTAAATTTGGCTTATATAATTTCACTTGTATTGTCAGACTTTTATAAAAAATAGGACTACATTTTCACACAGGATTTCCCAGTGCAGTATAAATCATATACCTTCTAGCCTTACAGCTTGTAAATTATGTATTTAAATGGGTCATTCCAAGATCGCTGGTAACAAAACGCTTTTGCAACTTGGCCTTTCGACTTACTCTTAAATCTCGATTTTAGGCATATTGGAATCAGGTAATTTTACTTTCGAACACAGTACTAGCGATTTATTAATATTTAGTTCCAAAACATTTCAATTAAGCCGATAAAATAAATTATTGTTTACTCTATACGACCGTATGAATGACATAGCACAACAAAACAAAAAAAAAAGAAAAGTTTTAATATGACAACACAATCCCCACCTGAAAAAAGTTTCAATTTGACAGAAAAATACCCATTAACAAAATGATCCGCCATTAATTGAATTGTTTCAAAAAATGTGATAAATGAAGAACCGCTCTACCGATTTTATGCAAACTTCATATAAACCATCTACTAAATAGTCCGAACAAAGCCTAAACATTTGGTTTAGATAAAATTACAACGAAAAAATGGCATTGATTTTATTATTAACTAAACGTTAATAATACGCTAGAATTGTGTTCAAATGAACCTATAAATGTCATATCCGATTCCAGTTTCCAATTTGCATTAAATCGAGATACAAAAGTAATCCTACTGATAAACTTAAGAATAGCCTCCCTCTAACAGGAACTTTGCTTTGGGATTTTTTTAGAGAGTGATCAATTATTTGGAAGTGGAATATTCGCAACTAATTATGTGTGGCTGATTTCCTTAGAGAATAGTGGCTTTTCTATCAGGTGGTTCAGTTAAGCCACGTTAGTAGTATTACTCATTCTGGGCACTATCCGAGGGTGATATCAAAATTCTCCGAAAACTGCATCTTTGTATGAGAAGAGTAATTACTAAAAAGGTTTGCCAGAATCACGAGATTTTTCGCTTGACACTCTGTGCCTACAATTGACGTGAAGATTTATATATTATGTGTACTTACTCTGGGCGTATACGTCAGTTTTTTCGTACTGAAAATGTCTTAAAAACTACATACAATTACCATGTATTGTTTGATTAAAGACTTTACCTGCACAATTTGTCAGGAAAATGACTATTCCAACTAGAAACACCAACTTCGTATAGTGAAGTTTCAGCAGGTGACAGTTTGGAAGGTACATCATGATCCTGAAACATATATTAGTCCACAATAATTATTAAGTTATTTAAACATAATTAAATGAATTTGCGCACGTTTTGTTTGCGAGTTAGTGTGGTTTCACAGTCCAAGTTTTATAGTGAAGCTTTCGCTAGCGCGCGGTTGGCAAAGGTTCGGGGGGGTAAGAATTTTGCGTTTTGAGGACATTTGAACGTCGGCCGGTCAGTACTGACTATAAATCGATATTAACTACTGAAGTTACACTCTTCTCTTGGTTTTTCACTCTATACTCTATCTACCGCGTAAAGGAATTGGCGCTAAGATACGTATGAATGTGTGTAATAATCATAAAATTAAACATTTTTCATAACCCCCAGCAAACTTAAATAACCTATCGACGTGAATTCAGGCTAAACCATCTCAATCACGTCAGCTTTCAAATAAAAGAAAGCATTAAAATCGGTTAATTCAATTAGGAGCTATGATGCTACAGACACACACATACACTAAAAGACTCGTCAAACTTATAGTACGCCTCTTTTTCCGTTGAAGATTAAAAACGGATTTTATTTAGAAGATAAAATCGATCGCAATACTGTCTTATGATCCATAAATAAACGATTACGTTATCGTGATGCTTCACGTTAGTAATAGCAGCCATAAGATTTTGCTGACCGGGCTACTTGCTTATAACAAATTAATCTTAGAGCATCACTTGATATAGAGCCCATATGTGGCTATGCGTGTATGCATTTTAATCTAGGGGTCAGCGTACACGTTTAACGCGACCGGCACGAGTTCTTTGACTTTGAATTTCTGGGTTAGGGTAATTATTAAATTAATGTTAAAACGATGGTTGCTTCTATGTCTTTAAGGGATGAGTTACTTTACGAGTTAAGAGAACCGTGTCGCTTATACACTGCAGATGTGTCGCCGTCCTGTGGCTGACCTGTCGGACTAAAAGCAGACAGTGCCAAAAACACTGTCATTATGGTGGCTTGGCTAGGTGTAGCTATATGCGCTAAATACATACCTTGGAAATTCACTATCCAGTACTCTCCCACCAGTCGCCTTGTTGACAGTAAGCTCACTTAACCTTTTGCTCGCTTTTAATGAGTTGCCAGGCGGAGAGGTAGATGGCCTATTTTAGATAGCGAACACAGTCCAATAGGGAGAAAATAATGAAACTATTTATATTAATCACAATATTACACTATATTCATAACCGAATTTGAAATAGTGATATCCTCTGTTACTCGATTTTTCCTTCACTTGTAAACTGATTTTAAAATTGTATTTTTTCTTTGAAAGAGCGGACTTTCAATGAGACTAATGAAAAGATTTAAATTTTTATTTTTGGAAATCAACGAAAATATTAATTTTTTTGCCTACACAATATTAAAAATGATGTCAGGTTTTAGTACATAAATATAATTAAATATATAGGTATTGTACCTAGAAATTTTATATGATGTTGTAACAAACATTTATTTATTTTAAATAAAAAATGAAAACAGTGAACCTCCCGAAACCAAATTTGATATCTGCTACGAGCATTACTGAACTTCTGATGTCATAGCGTCTTCTTTTGTTACACAGCGTCACAGTATTGTTAATCTTCCGCTCACACTCGAAAGTAACTGATATTCTAAGTTTCAAGCGTTATCACCATCCAATTACAGAGATTTATTATAATTACCCATGCAGGAATGCGTAAATGGTCTCTTTAGAGCTACTTTTGAGAATTTACAACCAGATTTTTTGGATTTGTTCAGACATTTTGGACAGGATTATTTTATTGCTGTGATTTTACTTGTTAAATTATTATGTTTGCACAAACTCCATCGTGATTGTTGAGCACTGACTGGTTTAATAATGAGAAATTAAATTAAATAGGTATCCTATTAACATTATAAATGCGAAAGTTTGTCAGTATGTATGTTTGGATGTTTGTTACTCTTTTACGCTCGAATGGCTGAACGGATTTCTTTGAAATTTGGAACACAACTAGATTGTGACTTGAATTGACATATAGACTACTTTTAATCCCGATCGCACAACGGCTTCCTGTGAAAACGCGGGCGAAGCCGCAGGCAACAGCTAGTGTAAATGTAAAAAGGAATCCAAATTTTCCTTGGTCATAGTATCACATCTGAACGGATGGACCAATTTTGCTAATTCTTTTTATGTTGTGTTAGTTATTGTCAGAAGCTTCTTATGAAGAGATAAATAGGAAAAGCAATACTATATTTTTATACAAACTGTTCGTACCTGTTAAAGTCAAGAGATACGACGTTCGTTCGATCGGCTAATCTATATATACATAAAAATGAATATCTATTTCGCGTGGTCATTACATCATGCCTGATCAGGTGCACTAATTTTAATATTTTTTTGGTTATTGTTAGCGAAAAACCTTCGTCTAACGCTTTTTCCTATGAAGGAGGAGAAAAACCAGGAAAATTGTAAGGGAAATGGGAGAAACAATACATATTTTTTTCCATACAAACTGTTAGTACCTGCTAATGTCAAGCGATACGCAGTTCAGCGGGTCGGCTAGTACAAAAAATTAGGGTTTTTAGACATTTTTTTTAGTTGACACTGATCTTCCAGTACATAGCCACTTTCACTCACAATAAAGTCACAGCATAGATAAAAAATATGAATGTTTTGTATAGTCTAACTTTAAGGTTAAAACTAAGCAATTTTATTTAAAAAAATCTGGGTGCTGATTATGTATCTCAGTTGCCAACTGAAAATGGAAAAGTGTACATCAAATCATTTGTGTTTGCTATCTCTATTGTATTTCTGTTGGTCACTGGAGATAGCAAGTATAAAACACCTAATTTGACAGCTATTTGATGTACACTTTTCCATTTTGGTTGGCAACTGAGATTTATAATCAGCCCCCAGCTGCGAAGAAAAAGTAATAATATAAGCTGTATTTTTTTTCAATATAAGCTGCCAATTCTGTTGGGTAAGGTACCAATTTTTTGTAGTTTAAACATTAGCATGGGTTTGTAATAAACTCTTTACCTTCTTATTAATAAACATGGACTAAGGTAGGAGTAAAATTAAGTTGATATTATAGTCTGAATTCCATTGTAATAAAGACTATAAGACGGGGTTCAACCTTGGCGTACTTTACTCCGTGCTTATTAATAAGACACTAAAAGCTATCTAAGATGACGCAGGTAGGTCTGAAATGTAAAGCACTCTACTCTCTGCTTTCCAAGCAAGGATGTTGATGCCAAGATACGTATGTGAGTTTCGGCGCCATCGAGAGAAAAGATGGTCGAAGTTTTTTCATAATTATTGAATTTCGTGTTGATATTGAGTGAAATTAGTCAATTTTGGTGGCATTTTTTACAAATTTGTTCAGTGAAAGAGCACACATGAAATAATCATGAAGAAATTAGCGTGTCGTGTATTTCCTCGTTGCCGCCAAATCTCGTTTTATGAGCTTGAGTAAACAGGCCACCGCTTTACCCAAGAGCCTCACATAACTTCCTGGCGACTTATGACTGATGACTATAAAAATTAATTGAAATTGATATAAAATTTGATGCAAATTTCTACTTGACTAATGGCTAAATAGTAACGTGAAGGCCAAAACCTAAAGAAAGAAAAGAAAGATACGTATGTAGTTATAACATGACTTACACATTCAAATATTGTAGCACATTCCAGATTTCAAGCTATGGAAGTAAGTTGGACTATTTATATTGAACGTTTTATGTCTATGTCAATCTAATTTCAATACAAAACTCATGTCCTTCAAAGATTCACAGAATATTCTGTAAAATAACCTATTAAACGAAAAAATAATTTATGAAATCAGACTATTCGCACAGACCTTTTCATTGGTTAGAGACTATAAGTTAGTGCATTATCGTCAAATTTACATTTTAACTTTTACTCTCTCTCCCATGGCAACCCGTTCCGAAAATTTGTTTATCAACACATGTAGCATAACCTTCCGTAAAACATAAACCGCCTTCCTAGTAAAACTTACGCGCCCGTTGATCTTTTAGTGATGATCACTGGGTAAAGTGTACATCAAATTGTTGTCAAATGATGTGTTTATCATTTGCTGTCTCTATTGTATTTTTGTTGTCACTGGAGATAGCAAATATAAAATACATCATTTGACAGCTATTTGACAGACACTTTACTAGTGATAATCACTAAAAACATACTGAATAGCCCCGCTTGTTTGTAACTTCACTTTTGAAAAAAATGAAGTCACACATCAGATCAGCGAAAGTTTTATAAGTAAGGGGGAAAGTATTTTCTATCTAAATTTCAATACAATCGGTTAGTTCAGTAGATTCAGCGTGAATCAGACAGACAGACAGACAAAATTTCTAAAAATATTTTGGTCCCTCTTTTTTAGTCGCCGGCATCTATTTTTTGTGAATCAGACAGACAACATTTCTAAAAATGCTAAATATATTTTGCTGCCCCTTTAAAGTGGCCTGTATTTTTTTTTTTTAATATCTATAATGACCAAAATTCACTCGTGAACATTATTCTATGTATATTATATGACATTGATCTGTCATTGCAGTTAATTATCAATCTATACTTATAATGAAACTGTAACAAAACTAAACCTGTACATGAAAGTTTTTTTAGAAACAATAAATGCTATGTACTCTTTACGATATCGTACATGAAGGTTATTCATTTTTTGTATGTTTATTCCCTTTTTACGACAAACAAACACATAAGCAACACACACACACACATGCACGCACGCACGCACACACACACATACACAAATACACACTCAACACACACAAACACACACACATACACACACACAAACACACCTAAACACCACACACACACACATATACACATACACAGAGTACATGTCTATTTGTGTCGATTTAAATGAATTTTGATATATGAATATGATATAGAATAGTTTAAGTCTTGGAGAAAGGGTACAGGCTACTTATTCTGATACCTTAAAAGATAGGTATTATTCTTCAGTAAGTCCGTGTGTTTATCACCTAACTTTTTCTAAATTGCTGAAACTATTTGGTTTAAAATTTTATACGTATTCTAGGTTTATATAGGTCCTTTTAAAACACAGTTGGAAGCGGTAAATGGTGCTGCTTCAAAATCAACAGAGCCAACTAGTTTCATACGAGGGGCCTTCAATAATTACTTAGCCTCATCGCCCCATGGCGTTGTTGTTACAAAAGAGTTTTACTATCGTGCAGTAAATACTTTTTGAAGTCTATCAAGTAGTTTTCAGTCTTTTCACTTCATTTGTTTTGTTTTCACGGCCTTTGGAAGCGAGTTTGTTGGTCGGTTTAGCAAAAATGGAAAAAGAACAATATCGTTCGGTGATTACATTCTTATTTTTGGAAGGGAAAACGCGCAGCGAAATCAAAGAGCGCTTAGATGCTGTGTACGGTGACTCTTCTCCTTCGATGGCGACCGTCAAAAATTGGTTCAACGAGTTTGCTC
>NJDC01009114.1:125500-143212 GCA_002245475.1 Calephelis virginiensis
TAGTTTTAGTAAATCTCTTCTATGTATACCGGTGTCGAATGCTGCATGCGAGCGCATATTTTCAAAGATAAATTCAATAAAAACGGACCAAAGAAACAGATTTATAAACAAAAATGTGTCAGCTATTTTAAAAACAAAGCAAGGTATTAAAGATGAAGGAGGTTGTGTAAATTTTAATCCTTCGAAAAGGATGTTAAAATATAATTCTAACATTTATTATGAGCATGAATAAATAAAACGTTTTAAGAAAATCAGTATTTTTATTGGTATATCTGTCCTATGTTAGTCGGTATATTTCAGTATTTTTTTGAGGTGCCTCGGTATTTTCTTAAAATTAAATCTGGTCACACTGGACCTCATGCAGTCAAGTCCAACACCCGAACCGCTAGACCACAGAATATTATGCTCAGATTATTGTTTAAAATGATTAAAACACCTTAAAGTAAGTAAGTAAACACTTAACACGCGTGGTTCAACTGTGTATGAACTGAATGAACAAATTAATCAACTTTGTTTGAACGAACGAATTAATTAATTTTGTTTAACTTAAATAAACATGTTTGCTAACAAGGGGACCATGTATTGTAGTCACTTTTACAATGAAATAGCTACACATGTACATTAGAATGTACGGAGTTTATGTATAGGTATATTATTGTTTAAAAATCAGACTTAAAACAATATTACCTATAGTTGTTTTATAAATAACTAGAATCTCCAGCGAACGAACGGCGTTCCACCATTTCATTTTATATGGGAAACATTAAACGTTGTTTTTCCTAGTTTCCTCGTAGTCGAAACGAATGAAAAGTATCCTATATCCGTCTTCTGGTTCTAAGTTTCAGTCGTTTTTGAATTTTATAAAGTGTAACAAACACGACTTTCTTATATATAAGTATAAGTAACTGTTGCCCGCGGATTCAGCTGCATTTTCACAGAAACTCGTTTTGCGATCAGAATTAAAAGTAGCCTATATGTTAATCCAGGTCACAATCTACCTGTGTTCCAAATTTCAGACAAATTTGTTCAGCCATTCGAGCGTTAAAGAGTAACAAACATCTATACTATATACAAACTTGCGCATTTATATATTAGTAGGTCATAAATGCGAAAGTTTGCCTGCCTGTCTGTTGTTCTTTCACGGCTAAAAAGCTTCCGATTTTATAAAATTCAATACATGTAGCTAAAGGTCTGAGTTCAAACATAGGATATTTTTTTTCATAATTCAACCCACTAGGGACTATTATGGGGGTTGAGTTTATATGAAAATCTATTCTATATTTTTTTCGAGCAAACAGATACTATTAAATAAATACCCCCGGAGAAGTTACACAAATTAAAACTATACGCTATATGCTTATTTTATGGGTATTTGTCAACAACACTAACAAATAGAATTAGATACATGTATAGGTACCAGAATAAAGTTAATAAGCACCCGGGCCCAGAATTGTAGACATCTTGTTTCTACCAAAAAAATTACCTGCTAATTAAACCCGGGTCTTACAATTTGGTCGGTGACGTTTGGCGTATACGCTAACCCTTCGATCAATTATTATTACGCTAACCCTTCGATATTAATGATTATTGGTATTTGAGAAAAAAATGATATACCTAATAGATAAAAGAAAAAAAGTACAAGGGTGGATCCAAAAGTTCTAAGTCCGACCAAGAAAATGAAAGAAAAGTCTCTCCCTCGAAAAAAAAGATTCCGGAAGGTCGGCGAAATAGTCGTTTACTGCGACTATCACCTCATCTTTGGTCGAAAATTTCGAGCCACCCAAGTGTTTATTTAAATTTGGAAATAAATGATAATCCGAGGGGGCTAAATCCGAATAAGGTGGGTGGGGCAGCAATTCGTAGCCATAATCATGGATTACAGACATTGTTTTAACCGAAGTGTGAACACGTGCATTGTCTTGATGAAACAAAACTTTCTTACGCAACATTCCCGGCCTTTTTTCTTTTATTTCTTCCCGGAGTCTTCGTAAAAGGTTACAATAATAACTAGAATTTATAGTTTGACCTTTCGGTAAATAATCTACAAAAATAATGCCCTTCGCATCCCATAAAACAGAAGCCATGACTTTGTTAGTAGACGAAACGACCTTAGCCTTTTTCGGTGTAGGAGAGTCTGATCTTTTCCACTGTTTGGATTGTTGCTTTGATTCAGGAGTATGGTAAGAAATCTAGACAAAAAGTCCTCGGGATCAGTCTCAAAAAGTTCCAAACAGTCTCGCGAAATTGTGTATCGAACTCGTTTTTGTTCAGATGAAAGCAACCTCGGGACCCAGCGAAACCTTATGGAACCCCAACTCTTCCGTTATTATGTGTTGCAGCCGGCCATAACTAATGTTTGTTATCTCAGCTATCTTACCAATGGTCAAACGTCGGTCACCCAGTAGGAGATCACAAATTTTATCGATTGTTTCTTTCGTGGTAGAGGGTGTAGGCCTTCCACTCCTAGGATCATCTTTTAAACTCTCACGACCGCGCTTAAACTCAGCTACCCACTTCTTGATACTGGAATACGATGGAGTAGACACCCCCAAAGTGCTCACCATATCTTGATGGATGTCTTTTGGTGATAGGCCTTTTTTATTGACGTACTTAATAACTGCACGGTGTTAAATTTTCTCCATTATTGAAAATTGCGTCAGATTGCTTCAAACAAATAATCACAGAAAATTTATATTGTACAGTATTGGAATGAAACTGCGCACAATAAATCAATATGACACATACTAACGAATGACTGTAGATTTTAAAAAGATGTCATAACTCCATGTAGGTTAGGCCACGAACTTTTGGATCCACCCTCGTATCTTCACGATCATATCCCCGAGGGTTAGGCAGAGGCACAACCAGGTCATGCAGGTCATGACGAAGACACTAAGTCCAATATAATAGATTTTTTAAAATTCCTTTCTTGTGGTTGCTGTGTCAAAAAGCATACTTGTTATTAACCTCCAAGGAAAAAATAGAGGTGTTATAAGTTTGACGTGTGTGTGTGTGTGTGTGTGTCTGTCTGTCGCATTATACATTTTGAACGGATAGAGCAATTTCGATGCGGTTTTTTTGTTTGAAAGCTTACGTGATTGGGATAGTCCTTAGCTACATCACAAGTAGGATTTGTTGGGTTGGATTTATTTAAGAGTAAGATGCCTTGCCTACAAAATTAATATAATTTGAGTTTGAGTTTAATTTTAGTGTTAATATCTATATGTTTTAATGTTTTAAGGTTACAAGGTTATAACCATTTTGTCATAAGTAGCGAAACCGGTAGAGGGTCATAATAAAAGTGAGAGCGCACCAGGGACTTTTAATAATTATATATAGATTAAAGTTCCAAATATTTTATCAAAATCCTTTAAGTAAAAACTAGTTAACTAGTATAACCATGAATTTCTTACCGTAATATAATAATTAATAATCACTCGTGTTATTCTACTATGTTTTAACTTGAAAATATTATTCAACTTGAACCAACAAACATGTTTGCTACCCAGGGAAGCATACACTGTACTCACTCACAATTGTTTTTGTGTTTATTTATGGAAATCAGGTTTAAAACGAGATCGCAGTCTATTAATAGGGTAGCAATTATTATGGAGTATACGGGACATAATAAAGCGCAGTAACACTGCAAAAACCGACTTCAATTATTATATTAGGTACCGCGTCGCTATTTGATATTCTTTTCGAAAGACAGCAAATGTCACCGACATGGTCCTACATAAATTTTATCAAAATCTTACTAGTAGATTTTTAATTATAACTGTGGAGGAGACGGGGTATGCAGTAAAACTGCAGAAACCGACCGTCTCCAATTATTTATTAGGTACCGCGTCGCTATTTGACAATTTTTAAAGATAGCAAATGTTTCCAAAATGGTCCCAGATAAATTTTATCAAAATCCTGTTAGTCGTTTTTGTGTTATACTTGATAATGTATATTTTTTTCGACTATGTTGACCTCATCAATTATATAATAAGCATTATATACCTAATTATGTTATTTTTTATTAACTAATAAGCATTGTTAAGTACCTATAACTCAAAAAAAACTAGTCGGATCATGATAAAATTTATATGGGACCGTTATATCTATCCAACCGATCTTCCTAAAAAATCTATTAAAATCGATTGGCTATTGGCCGAGCAATAGTGTAACGGAAATAGATACAAAAACTAAAAACATAAAAAACATAGTCAAGCGATATGAAGTTTATCGGCTCGGCTAGAATTTAATAAATCTTTATCGTAAAACTAACATGTTCTAATTGATATGTCTATGACTTATCCACTCGAAGAATCTTTAAATATTACATAGCTTGGTCACAGTATTGGAAGCAAAAAGTAACATCTACACGGTTCTTAAAAAAAGTTATGCAGAAGGATATAACTTCATTAAGATGGAATTTGAACTTGAAAGACTACGGACCTAATCCGAACCTTTGGATGTTTATTAGGTACAATAATGAATAAATATAACATAAAAATTAACCTTTTTACCCTAAAGCTTTTTAAATATAAAATTTAAATTAAAATAGTTAGATGGGGGGCAAACCTATATATTTTGTAAAATGTAACTAGAAACCATCCTGATCAAGTTCGATTTCAAACAATAAAAGACGCATCAAAATCGGTTCAACCGTTCAAAATGTATTTGGCCACAGGCAGGCGAACACACGTACACATGAGACGCCAAATTTACAACACCCCTCGCTTTCTGTCAGGCGTTGAAAATGTCTTTAGAAATAAAACTGCCCTGAGACAATCGATTTCGATGCGGATTTTTTTTATTTGTTCTTAATCTAGACTACGACAGCAATTTTAAAATTTGGAAAAATAGAAGAAATATTTGATAAAGCAGAGGCAACATGGCCAAATAATCTGTCCTAAGAGAATAAATTGTAAAAAAAATGTACTCGTATTTAATACATTATTTTCGTAATTTTTAAATTTTAATTGCATAGTGATGTATCGCTAAACACGTTCCAACGTTACTTTACATAATACAATGACCTATTATTGGAAATATGAATTCTTTTTTTTTATAAATAAATAAATAAATATCCCTACACAACTTACACTAATTGAATCTAACCCCAAAGTAAGCAAATTATATGCTTGTGTTATGGGTGTTAGTCAACGATACTAATACATAGAAATACTTAAATAGATACCAGGATAAATCTAATAAACACCCAGACCCGGAAATGCAGACATCTAAATGTTCATCACACAAATGCCTGCCCCCGTCGGGAATCGAACCCGAGCCTCGCGGTAAGTCGATGTAGTTAGGCGAGTACGCTAGCTACTCGACCAACGAGTCGGTCAAAAACGGTCAAAAATTCTATCAAAAACATTCTAAACTTTTTCACGTGTGTGCAACCCGTAATTATAAATGATATGTAGATAATTTAATATTCAAACGTGATTATGGTATTTTATCTAATAACACGTGTCAGTCACCGCCAAGTAATTAATGTTCAATGAGGAAAATGACTACTAGTAAGTAACTTAATATGTAGTCTACAAAACTACTAAGTCGTAATCACAATAATATCAAAACCAGTAGATGATAATATGATACCGGTTGCATGCAGTTCCCAAAGAATACTACTTTATTAAAGAAGGGTTTGAGAGAGAGTTAAAATGTCAATTGGGCCATAGTTCCTTTACCCGTCCCGCTCCGATTTCATTTTCATTTTATTTATTCAATATAAATATATATTCCACACAAAAAGCAATAACATATGAAATAAGGAAGAAGTAAAAACGCACAAAAGGCGACTACAGAAATTTCTTCCTGCTAACCAAAATAATCAAGCTGTAACAATAAAATGGAAGGCATCGTATACACAAAAACGATTATCCGAGTAGGTAGCTATACTTAGAATAAATTCGTGCAAAATTACCTATTCCCTAACCATTCTAAAATATCAAAAATGCACAATGTTAATATTCAAGTTTTCACTCCTGCCAGCACTCGCGGAGTGCAACTCGTCTTTTTTTAGCTTTTTGACGTTCCCCGAACCGCAATAACGTCAAGTTCATTTTTATTCTAATCGACAAATTCCAATAGGCCCTCAAAACGCTCGAAGGACTACACATTTAGTATCCTGGGCTCCCTTACTAGATATTCAAATGCTAGATGATGAAATACTTATTTAAAACTTAATTTATATTTCCGTGTTTCTATTCTGGATCCTATTTAGGACAGACCCTTTCCCTATTGATGCTGTGAATGCTAGGTGAATATTAAACACAATTCTATGAAAACGAATTATTATTCAAGAAGCAATCTTACTTATATATCTTGTAATTTCCCTGTAGACCAATGAAAATGGAATATCTAGGCGGTAGAGTTTTGACTTGCCTGAATAAATACCAATTTCATTATTTCTGTCCCATTCCTTAATTGGCATGTTCTGTGCTGGAGAGTAGCTGGTAGACTTAATACGTGGAAGTCTAGTCTAGAAACAAGGGTTTCTATAGCTGGTAAAGGGCACCAGTAGAACTGCTTGCTTATTGCTCAACCTTGCAAATTAAAAAAAACTTAGATAGTTAGGGCTGTAGCTAATACGGTTCCAGAGCTAAGAAAGGAAGTTAAATGCTAGATTGTATGAAATACTGATATTTAGAGGATACTTATTTGTTGTTTAGTTAAACATACAATTAACGGTTAAATATTGTAAGATTTTACATTTTTGTTCCATTCAGTCTAGGCTCATAAGTAGCGCGGGATCTATTGATTCCGTCCTATGGCCAGACCTGAAATATTTTAGCATTTGAAATATTTTTTTAGCAGATTACATAGCAATTGAGTAGGAACTATGAGTAGCAGGTGGTCTAGTATAATATAAGGTTTATAAGGGAGATAAATTTAATATAATTTATCTCCCTGAAGGTACGAAATTCGTTTTATGATGTATTTTAAAAATTGCCTAAAAATACATAGAAATAGCTCGCCCTTTTAAGAAAGAAGACCTTGAGACAAGATTTTTGGCTATAGAATCTGAATGTTAGAACTTTGAAGATATTTGGTTATTGAGGTTTTTCAATTGGGTAAATACAAAAGACATGTGTGTATACAGCTTTCATACAATAGTTGTACATATCAAAATGACAGATACAATTTATGAACGTTCGAAGGTGTCTGGAAAAGAGTTTTTACAAGGCGAAGTTTATTTTTTTTTCATGTGAGTGTTTAGTGAACAAGCACACGAGTCTCCTTATGATAACAGATAACCTAAATACACCATATCCTATTAATATTATAATTGCGAAAATTTGTAAGTATGGATGTATGGATGTTTGTTACTCTTTCACGCTCGAATGGCTGAACGGATTTGTCTGAAATTTTGAAGACAGATAGATTGTGACCTGGATTAATATATAGGCTATTTTTAATCCCGATCGCACACCAGGTTTCTGTGAAAACGCGGGCGAAGCCGCAGGTAGCAGCTAGTATATCATAGATTCATTACTGTACCGTGGCCAGGCTGTTGGGTTTATTGTGCAAGTCTACTGACTATCCTACTAGGACTAGTAGTTGTGTACTCTACAGGATCTGGCCCGAGTGAGCCGCTTTACATATTACCAAGATTCCGAAGGTCTAGAGGGTTGGGTAGCCTGTTGGCTTACGCATTAAAGCGAACATTTCAGAAATTGGACAGCGACGCACTGATAACGTGTATGGTGGGAGTAAAGCTATAGGCCGTGGAAGTTTATGACCATCAGGAGGGCCTTGCACTAGTTCACTGGTTTATCCTTTAAAAAAAAAACTTTAACACCTGGTACCCGCCAAAACCACGATGATCAAAAGCAGCGTATAACGAGTTCTGCCCATTTTTTATAGTTACAAACATGCGCTAAAAACTTTTAACTTTTTAAGTATGATAATGGTCTGGCCAGATAAGGATTTCGGGCTTTTAAAGTAGTTAATGGCTTTTAATATAATATCTATAATTTTTTACGGCCATTTAAACCTTCACAAAACACGCGACATATAATATTATAGACTTAAGTACGTAATTATTTTTTTAATAAAATTGTTGCAAATTATTATTTAAGGCTTAATTCACACATTAATCTAGCCGTATACAAAACTCGTCTCCATAAAATTAGTAAATCCTTTTTTGGGTCAATGTGTATGTTTCTAAAATAAGTTGCCCATTGGTATTAGAGATCTACCTTTAAATAAGTTTAAAAAAATGTATAAAAGCAAAACTATGTCAAAAAGGCTATTATACGGTCTCAGAGTATTTGGAAGATGAACATGCTTGGGGATAGTTTTCAATCTTCCACTAAAATTTGTAATGTGATTTGTTGTACCTTTTATTTAAGTTAAAGTAAGATTGTAATTTATATTTTTAATCTGGTTTATATTGTAATTATTATTATTGAAAAAAGACAAGCCCGCTGAATTTCTTTCGCTGGATCTTTTCAGTGTGTGGCCGCGATTCCGATCCGGTGGTAGTTTAAAAAAAATGTCGACGCGCACAAATACCACTTGTATGGTTCAAGTGAATAAAGATTTTTCTGATTCTGATTCTGGTTCTGATTCATACCACTACAGCGAAGCGACAATAGTCGGTCAAGCAGATGTTACGTTTGATTTAGATTGTTGCAGATATTATGTGCCGTTGCGTTGTGGTACTGACAAAATGTGGAAGCGAATGTGTTATTGTTTGTATTTTCTAAGTGTTGGTCCGGGCTCCTTTTCAGAATAAACCATTTGCCTTCCTACCAGGCAGCTCGTAGAAGGCGAGCATAGGCTTACCGTCATTAAACCGTGACGTCTGACTAGCTGGTAGAGTTTCGCAGCGACTCGCCCGGATTGGTACCACCGCGTTACCTATTGCTACCGCTTGCTATTGACGTGTTTCGGTTTGGAGGATAAGGTAGCCGGTAAACTTACTTTTATACTTGCTTGTTGCCCGGCATAATGTTGGCAGCGCATCATTACCACCTTTGATATCTCTTGGTGTCGTGAATTTCTTACCATTAGGAAATCCATCTGCTTGTTAGTCCAATATCATAAAAATTGTATTGGTTAGAAATATAACATCCGAGTTTGTAGAAGATAATTAAGAACCGAAAAAAATCCAAAAACCGACTCCAACTAAGTACTGCATTATACTCGTAGTATAAGGTCCTAGAAAAATAGGTGTTAAAATTTTTAGACCGCGTTCCGTATATGTAATAACGACATATATATGAAAACTAATGTGACTAAAATGTTATTTTTTTTTATTTCCTCCAACATTACCTTTGTTGGAGGGCATATTTTTGTGATAATTGTAGTTATAACCCGTACGAATTAATGGATAGCACCCACGGTTGACGAAGCGGGGCGCATCGCATTGCAAAGCCCACTGATGCGGGCCGGGCCGCATTGCATCGGTGCGGATTTTTGTTACTCAGTACCAAAGTAGAGAGGCCACTCGACGTTAAAATCGTCAAGTATGGCGCCATCTAGTAGTTGTCGTGCGAAACTTTAGCGTTATAGTCCCATAGTGCTCTTTTCTTAACAATGATGTCATGATCTTTGGTCACTGTAGGCCGCATCGGGGTATGCGTGCGGGGTGCCTCGCGGAAATCCGCTGCGGAAAAATCCGCAGCGATGCGTCCCGGCATAGTGGGCGTTGCTCTATACAAAATGTATGCAAGCGATCTAGGCGGATTATTGCGATGCAATGCGCCCCGTCCCGGCCCGTCCAACTAGGCGCTATCCTTAACTGTGCACCTCGCGCTGTGATCTCATTTGTCATTTTCATTTTTAACGGCAACAAAGAAGGTATAGCTACTGAGCGCTTGCGCCAAATGCGGGGTGCCGCGCGGGGCAGCGCCAGAGGCATCGCATTCTAGCGGAGTGCATATTTGATTCGTACAACTTATACGTTACTACCTATTTCTAATAAGCGACTCTACAATTTTTTTTTGGTGTATGTTATTCGATTTCTCCGTCATTTCTGTCCAGAAAAAATATTATAAACCGGTTCAGAAATTAGGACATTTCATTAGAAAAAGCGTACGTCCTAGCATTCTATCGTACCATTGAATCCAGTCTTTGTGGCACTGGCATCATGCCACTAAACCTGGATCTGATGATGGAATCCCAGATAAGTCGAGGAAAATACTTAATTTTTGTGTACGTAGGTGATTTACTTATTGAAACTGACGTCGGTATACAGTTTTAAATTACGAGCGACATTTTTGTTTCGTACATGGTAATATATAATATACAGTAGTTTAACCCGGCCCTGTTTTTGAATTAAATACCTACAGTCGAGCGGTGTGTCCACACGCGATAGGGCTAGGCGCCTTCAACGTTTTAACTACATCTGCCCGTTTGTATGAGAACAGCATAGGTACTGTTATGAGCACACTGCCGTGACGCAGCGAAAACCGCTTATCGACCTTGTCGATACATGTGTATATGAGTGTACCATTATCCATTGGTAACGTTTGTAGGTAGTTTCCATAACGTTTTGCGATTGTAGGTACTCCTGACGGAGCTGGACAGGAAATGTACTAATAATCTTTTTTTTCTCAATGGCTTCAATGTTTCTAACATCCCGGTTTTTATAACTTCACCGGACTTTCGCGCACTACTTGAAAACTGTCCAGTACTATCTCTTTAGTCGTTATTTAAAAACCAATGATAAAACGAGTGGAGCCACAGATAATAAGAAAGTTATGATCTTTAAACAAAAGCACAGATTATAAACAATACCATAATCTAAAAAGCTTCGTTAATAATACCAAAAGAGCGTATTCAGACGATATCGTGAAATCTCATTAGCGTGAATGGGTACACCACAAAAATAATGAGAACTTATACCAAGTTCTTTATTCGCTGAGAGCTCCTTGTTTAAATGACAATGTTTATTTCACAGCTTCAACGCAGATTTTCACGGCTTTTTCTTGGAAATTGTTGAAATTTTGTTTGGTATCTGTGACGTCTGTTTTTTTTAAATAAACTGACTTCACGAAAGTTTTGCTTCATTTATTTAAAAATGCGGTAAGTGCTATCCTGAGAATTGGTGTAAAACTTATTGAGTTAAAAAGTGGCTAAACCAATTACCTTGGTGATCCGGGTCCTAAGTGTAGAATAGAATACTTGCGTCATTGCCTGGCAGATTTTAACAGGCGATTATAGGTTAAACATGTCATTAAAAACCAAACCACTGGTGGTTGAGCACTGTGCAGCAACTTGCCCGGATATAGATCCAACGTTTTGATACCTGACACCATATTGACAGTGTCACGTTCAGGTTCAGAAGGTATGGTGACCGGTTGATTTGCATATTATATCTAAGAGTCCCATCACAGCACAATGATACTCATAAAGGCCACCGTTCAAATAAAAAAAAGTGAAAGTGAAGTATCTTTACGCCCATGTCCCAGAAGAAGTAGGCACAGGCACAACCAAAGTACTCACGACTAGCCGAAGACACACAATGTGATAGGTGGCAAGCCTGTCGCCAACCGGGATCACATCTAATCACGGGCAGCGTTATTTTTATTAGAAAATTGAAAATACTCATTTTCATCTTTTTTGTTGCTTGACCCAGGGATTGGACCACATAGGCGAACCAGGACCAAAACCAAATAAAAAAGATACGTAATGCAGCGGTAAGGATAGGTAATGAGTTGCTACCAATCCTAACAAAACTTTATCACCTAGTAACAACCAAATATCTTTTAGAAATGTTTATTTTCGACACATATTGTGACAAGAAACATTTCAACTCAGTATTTCAGACGAGTCGTATCCGGGGAACGACGGATAATTCAATCGGGGGAGCGATTTCGGGAACACTCAAACATTCGGCGCTAGGATATTATCGTGACACACTATCACGTTCGGAGGCCTAGCACGAATTTTACGTGTCGATTCGAAAGTTTGTAATTGAGAAACATAATATGTAGGAAAGTTAAATATCCCGTTTTTTTATTATGTAATGAGGAGGCAAACAGGAAGACGAATTTCCTAAGGGTAGGAATTACATGTTACTTATGTACACCGAAAGTGTTAATCCTGCACTACCAACTCGAAGCTCGCTCTTAGGCCCGAAGCGGAGGTTTTAAACCTCTGGCATAAGTAAGTTTAAAGACTATCTCATCATCCGAATCGGGATACGATATTGAAAACAGGGCGGAAAGGAAAGGAAAAGCGGTGATACGTTGGTAGATAGGTACATGATTTGTCAAGCGAATTGATTCTGGGCACTACAGGTTAGTTTGACTTGAAGCAAGAATTTGATATTTTTGTTTAAAAATATTGACAGCTTCCTCGTAATAGTTTCGAGTCAAAAAGAAAAAGATTAACTTGCATGTGCTGTAAAATAACGATATTAAACAAATCATGTTGAATTTGCGCTTACTTGAGATTATAGTATTTGGTGCCAAATTTAGGATAGCACACTCGATAGTGGTGGTTATTCTGCGGTTAATAAACTAACGTTATTTCAGATGCATGCTATCTTTTTGAAATTAAACAGAAATAAAAGAGATGGAACATTTCAGATATGACAGATTTGTCTGGACATGTCTAAAATGCCGTTTTTAATCAACGTTTTCGGAGTAATAAAAATCTGACAGCACTGAAACTGATTTGTCGATTGCGACTTCGAAAGTCGACGTCAAAATTTTCATGATAGTGATTCTGTTTCTATTACAATATTGCTACTACTTGTGTGGGACTAGTTTCCACCCACTGTACCTACCTACCGTAGTTGCTACCCGTATTGGTTTTTAACTTAATTCCAAAAAGTATTTTCCTCCATTAAGGTTGCTATGTTGTGATGAATTACAGGTACAAATATGTTGCCGTATTGTTCCATCTCCCCTGGTAGCTTGTAAAGGCGAACTCACGTTAAATGTAAGTAAGTAGATCTGCCTGTATTCTCAAAAAGCAGGCAGAGGTACAGCTAGGGTACCCACGATTAGCGATAAGAGATAGGTGGCAAATATATTGACAGCACTTGTCTAATCTCGTGCACCGTTGTTTGTATCAAGAAATAAAAAATCTCATTTTTGAAAATTAATCCCGGGACTTCATGAAGTCAACATCAACATCGAACTAATAGATTACAGTGGCTAGGCATACATATTAAAATACCGTAAACAATTTTAAAAACACAATCTATGAAATACAAATGGTATATACGTTCATAAAATATATGCTTAGATCTGGGATTTGAAATCAAGCGTTTAGAAAGGTCAGTGGTGTTAGGCCTCCCAACTCTACCCTCTACAGTCTACACGCTAACCCCTTGTCCAACAAGGCAGTTAAAAATACCCTTCAAATATTAAAATTAAAACCATATTTAGGTTTAATTTTATGTGTTTCACAAACCATACCTATGTTTACATAGTTTTATTTATCAGCACTGGAATAAATAAAAAATATAAATATCCCTGGACATATTACAAAAATTGAATCTAATCTTAAACTAAGCAAATTATGTAAAAGTTTATGTTATGGGTGTTAGTCAACGATACATGTATATACTTTTATAGATAGCAGAGCAAATTTAATAAACACCCAGACCCGGAAATGTAGATGTCTACATATTCATCGCACAAATATCTGACCCCGTCGGGAATCGAACCCGAGCCTCGCGGTTGGTCAGTGTTGTTAGGAGTGTACGCTAGCTACTCGATTAACGAGACAATTTATATGTGAACTTACGTCGGAGCCTTAAGATTAAGTCCTTCGGTTGAAAACGTGCCAATAACACCTTTGATGTTTATAGACGACTTGTACCGACAGTGGTCATCTGAGAAAAACCGTCTGCTTGTTTACCTTACTATACTGCCTAAGTATTTAATGTTTAGTTAACGATTAACGCTATTAAAAGCATAACCAGAACATAGTGTAAAAATAGTACATACATACATACGAATATATATTCACGCCAAGTCCCTTACGAGATAGGCAGAGAGTATCGAGTGCCAAACCTCACGATCCTTGCAGACCTACCTTTTCATACAAACACGCCGGTTTTGAAAATTTTCGACACCACCTTCGGATAACACCTTAGCCATTTGATCGTGCAATGTCAACCTAGGTCTCCCGATCCTGTACCCACTCTACCTCCATCCACATTCTTATTGTATATCTGCTTTGTCAATCTTTCATCTGTCATTCTTTCTACATATCCTAACCAGCAGTCCATGCCCTTTGTCATTTTAACACCAACACTTTCTTCAATCCCACTCATTCTCGGATCATGAATGCGGTTAGCGAGCATAACACTACTGATTTTCCGTAGCGCTCTCATTCCGACCGCATTTATCCTACTCTCATGATTTAGTCTCATGACTAACTAACTAACTCATGATTTTTCTGACATACCCACCTTTCGCTTCTGTTGGGATAAGCACAGAAGATTGAAAATAATTTCAATTTTGGTGTTATCTAAGGAAACCTATCCATATGCTTTGTGTTTTTGTATAAATTTACCTTTTTCAATCCCTGTTTAATTTTCCAATAATCAACAATAAATCGTAAATTAATTTGCGTCCGCAAAGTCCGGTTTGTGGACGGATGTCATGTCCTGCGTGTTCCTAGGTTTATATTTAATTTCAAATAGAGAACAGTCTAGTTATGTCTCGTCAATGCCGCATGAAAGCTTTATTTTATTTGATTTGGTTATATAAAACAAGGCGTAGTTTTAAATTTATCCTCTTAAGAGTAAAATTATTTATTTCTAATAACCTCCATTAAAACCTACATGTAATGCAGCTAAGAAGCATCTCATCAAGTCAGCTATTTTGTTGAAAAAAATCCGCATCGAAATCTGATCATCCGTTCAAAAGTTACGATGCTACAAATCGACACACACAGACACGTCTAACTTATAACACACCTATATATCTCACGAGTTTTAAAGGATAGCGCACATTTGGACGGGCTGGGACGGGGCGTATCGCAACGCAATAATTCATAAATACATAAATAACGCATTTTGTATGGAGCAACGCCCACTGTGTTGGGGCGATCGGCGCGGATTCAAAAGAAAGGTCACGATATTACTAGGAAGAAAAGAGCACTAATGGCATTGTGTCTCTAGGCGGCGGGAATTTCTTACCATCAGGAAATACGTCTACTTGTTTGCCTTCCAGTATCATATAAAAAAACTTACTTACATCCTTAGTGCTACTTAAGCGGCTTATAAATAGGGAAATGTAATGGAAAGAAAGAAATTATATTTATTTACTTTTCACCAGCATATTTGCATTACATTGTGGTTTGCAAATATGTTTCTTATTTCTATAAGTTAACTCTTTATATTTATTACAAGATTCATTATCATTACAAAAAAATGTGAACAGATTATATTAAAACCACTTTCTTTCTTCTTCTTCTTTTATAAATATGGCTTTCGATCGTTTTTCACGACTACTTTGCCAATATCAAGTTAATTGTTATACAATATACAGTCATTAGTCACTATGTACAAAGTCATGTCAGGTCGGGGTCTTGAATAAAGCGGTGGCTTCGTTACTCAAGCTCATCTAGTGAGATTTGACGGCAGCGAGGAAATAGACGTTACACTAATTTCTTCACGATTATTTAATTTGTGTACTTTCACTGAACAAAATAAATCTAATTCCCACCTAAATCAACCAATTTCAATCAATACGACCACGAAATTCAATAATAATGAAAAAAATACGACTACCTTCATTCACGATGACGCCAAAACCCTCACCACTTTCTTTACTTTAAAGTGAGCACTTGAATGAATTCTTATTACGATATATATTTACGATATATAGACTATGATTCATATTTTCAATGGCAATGGTATCCATTTATATCTTGACCAAATATTTTTTTCTGGGAACTGAAAATATCGACACTTTTATGTTTAAAATTGAACACAAAATATGGCATTCTTGGAATGCATGAGGACTGTCATGACGTCACTTTACATCGACACCAAAATGAGCATAGCTATAGAACTTTGTTGCACTTCTTTATATTATATTCCTATTTCTATGCCCGGCCCGCATCAGTGTGCTATGCAATACGATGCGTCCCGACCCAACACGCTCCGCCCTGTCAACAGAGGGCGCTATCTTTAATAAAGAATCAGTGAACTCGTCTCAGTAATTCCAATAACTGAATACAAAAAGAAATTGATCTGGACGGGAAATTACAGTTAGTTTCTTTTGATACATTTTTAACACAAAATTATAACAATTTCAATTCCAATTCAAACTTCAATGATATACAATAAATAGCAACATTTTCGTCTACGTCTGAAAACAAAGTCCGTTATGCGATCACATGTCACGTCCTGTGTGTCCCTACGTTAACATTGTAACCATTTCCTGTATTAATGAAACAATTCTAATTAGAAATAGGCGATGTGTGATCTCGTATACATTAGTTTAGGCTTAGTGCATGGCATTTCTAGGGCAGTAACATAAAAAAGGCACAGATAACATTTAATTGTAGACCGAAGCCGACAAACATGTGTTCTGAGGCTTTCTTTTTACTGCCCGTGTGTAAGCTACTTTTCTATATGATGCAGCTGAAAAGTGTGAAAATGGAAGGAAAGTCTTTACTTTCCGTGGTGCGGTAAGTTAAATTTTCAAGTTTTCTACAGACTCAAAAAGGGTTTTGAGTCTTGAGAGTTCCCGATTTTCAATTTGAGTGATTTTGAAATCTTTGCTGCAACATTTTGACGAAATTGGTTTAATTTTGATGATTCTTCTTTTAATTTGAAAGCTGGTGCTTCTCATGTCTTTGTAATGAGGTTCGATTAGAATGTAACTAGTGTTTTTTTTAAATAATTATTAAAAAGTATCTTCACGTCCACGTCTATGAATAAGTAATCGTAGGCAGAGGCACAACCAGGGAACCACGACTAGCCGAAGACACTAAGTCCCGCAATGTGATAGGTGCCAGGTGGCAACCGGCTAAATATCCAATCCCGAGCAACACTTTTTGTATATTAAATTTAAAAAACAACATTTTTTATTGCGCTATGCGGGGATCAAACCCGGAACCTCATGAAGTCAAGTCCAACACCTGGACAGCTAGACCACAGAGGTGACAATAAAATACAATTATTAAATATCTATTCATGATTAAGACTTCGAATACATTTATAATGTTTTTTGTTTAAATCAATCTTAAAGAAGCAAAAATATGTTTTTAAATACAATGATTTTTATTATCAGTTTTACAGGGTAACTGGTGAACACACTTAGCCTACCTAGTTGGTGTCTATGGACCATGGTTGTCTCTTATCATTAGAAGGTTCTTTGCTGTCTTATCCCAAAAAATGGGTACGTGTAATTTTGTACGAGCGTGAGAAGTTATACTTGATTATGGCAAGATTAAAAAAAAAAAAACAAAAAAATCTATTACACAATATATAAATCGCACTTGTTTGAAATTAAGTCACGTGTGTTATCTACGAGTATCTGGCATGGTATCTTAATCTGTTTACATTTTTAAAAGGAAGAGGAATAGTAAGAGCAACATACAATTTGAAACCCGTAAAACAGCTTGAATTTGTAATAAAATAACTAATGACTACCACAACTATATAATTTAGGTTTATAGTATCTTCACGCCCATATCCCCGAAGAGGTAGGCAGAGGTACAACCAAGGCACCCACGACTAGCCGAAGACACTAAGTCCCACAATGTGATAGGTGGCAAGTTTATCGC
>NJDC01009118.1:0-10145 GCA_002245475.1 Calephelis virginiensis
AGAAGACATATTATAGTGTTAAAGATTTTCTTGCTGACAAGCGTAAATAAATAAAAATTTAAGCCTAATTTAAGTAATAAAATCGTTGTTGCCGGGGAGTTTGTTTCGCCGTTTCTTCTCCCGACGGGCTACGTTTGGAAACGGTGGTAGTGTACGGTAGATAGGACTAAAAATTAATCTACCTTTAAATTAATTTATAACAAATTATGAAACTTATGTTCATAAATAAATAAAATGTTTATTAAAATGTAAATAAGGGCTGTGATTTAAATGTACATTTTTAAAGAACTAAGTATGTAGCTTCTTACAATTAACTAAATATTTGCACACCACAATGTGGTAGAATATGTTGTATTCTTAAATATCTTTATAACAACTTTTTAACACACATATTCCGCAAATAAATAATTTTCATTTCATTTCATTTCATTTCATGACTTGTTTAACCTCGCTCGCCTCATACGAGCTGTCTGACAAGATACCCGGACTAATACTGGGAAAACTTCTGAATTTGAAGTACACGTAAAATATATAGAAGATACCGTATAGCTTGCAATGTTAACTATTTTCAGATCCTATATCTGCGAAACTAACTACCTGTTCTGATTTTGCAAGCCTACACGAGCTTATACATAAGGTTCAACGTAACATTTTACTAACGTAATTTATAATTGTAGCAGGTGCATATAAACTACATAATCACGGTAGTTTGTATTGTTATATAAAACTAGGTAACTTTAGTCTCTGTGTTCTGTGGTGGGTACCCACAATAATTTAAAAAACGAGTTGACAGGAACGGTAGAAGGGGGAAGGCTCGCTTTTCGAGGATTCCTTCCAATCTCTAAGATTGAAAAAAAGAATAAAATTATGTAAATTAATAAATGTATTGTGTGATATTGTGTAAATATTAGTTATATTCATACATAGTCGTCGAAGTTCAGGCACCATCGAGAAAGAAGATGATTTTAGCATCAGCAACAGCATTTTAATTTTGTAATGTAATTGTTATTAATCAGAAATTCAAGGAAAAAGATAACATTAAAACTTCAAGGAATTACAAACTAAAGACATATTCAAGGACTTAAATAACCTCTGAACTTATTAAAGGATACAGCTATTCAAAAACGAGATAATAAGAAACTTAAGAAATGAATTAAAGCTCGGTCCTAGAAAGACACAAATTAACTTAAAAAAAACAAAGTTCTCAGTTTTCTAACTAGCTGACAGCAAGGCCGAGCTGCGAGGTGCTAACACCTCGCGCAACAGACGATAATATACGTAAAAGGTTTTTTGAAGTTAAACTTCTTTTCTCTTACGATTCTCGAAAATTGATGTTATAAAGAAATTCCAATTCTTACACACACTTTTTATAAAATGAACTGGCACCTGATCGCGAGTGTTTATTGTTGCCCATGAACATGAGCAACATCAGGTGAGTGAGGGATCCTGTGACAGATTCTACAGAGAAAACTGATTAATTAATTGAGTTCCATAGTTTATTAACTTAAAAATAAAAATTCTGACTAAATCGCACTGTTGAAAAAAAAGATCTTCATGTGTCAAGGTGGTGGTGTTTATTATCAGGTTAATTAGATTGTAGAAAAAAACGAGGTGTTGCACTCTGGGAGTGCCGGCAGAAGTGAAAACTTGAATATTAACGTTGTGCATTTTTGATATTTTAGAATGGTTAGGGAATAATATTTAACGAATTGCTTCAATTATCAGTATGAAAGTACTATTATCATTTATGTGGTAGAATACAATATTCACTTATTACGCTATCGATGAAAACACGAACATTCGCTCAAGCGCCTTGTGCCATCTTACGAATTTTGGATCAGGTCACGTTTAGAAGTTTTTACCAATTTCAAAAAAAAGTACGCAATACCTCTAAAGAAGCTTTTACTTTAAAAATAGAATAGATGTACAGCACATTTGCTGTTTTTTACAATGCAAAGTTAAATATTGAACTTAAATTTAATACGTACTTTACATAGGAAGATAAAAACAAAGTTGTTGGAACCTTTTTAGGTAGGCGTTTTTGCAACAGTTTAGAATGTCTTTAATGATGTTCCAATAGGAATATTGTGAAATGGAATTCAATATTATAACCCATAGTATCCCAAGGTGTGTTTTTTTTTATTAAATGTGTTTTATCTATGTTTAGCTATTTAATAGCACCTAAATAACAGGAAAATAACCATTTTTCAAAAATAGTTGTTGTACTTGCTGAAATTCAGGACCGCACCTTAAATGGGGCGCTGGGAAAATATGCCCATGGGTTTTATATGCGATCATCATAAAGTGATTTGCTTTTATAAATTCGTTTTTAATAGAAAAATAACAATAAGTACACAGAAATTACTATACATTACAAAATATAATATCAATTATGGACGTCAGCTAAAAATCTAGGTTGAAATTGAGAAAAAAAATATTATTTTGTGGTATGAAAACTTGAGAGCCATGTTGACGGAGTCCATCTCCACATTTACTGCGTTTGAATTTTGTATTCTTGTGACATTCGCGGATCGAATTTGAGTTTCGCTTCTAATAATATAATAATGGTCCTTCCCATCGAGTCTTATTGAATCTAGCAGTTTACTTTTAGTAGTTGCCGGTGTCTTGCCTCCAATTCGTATTGGTATGGATGTAGAAGATTTGCCAAGTAGCAATTGAGTCTAAACTATGTATCTTGTAAATGACAAGAAATCATGATCATCTTTAGCTTGGCCTGCAGGTGAAAGTCGGTATAACTGAAAGGCATTATAAGCACATACATTTATAAGGAACATTATCATTTGCCAGTACCCTCTCTTCAGTCTTATGGCAATTCTATATTTTCCAATAGTTTGGTCAACCCCGAGTCGATCGACTCCGTTTATATATTTATTATATAATACACATCAATGCGGTTGATCAACGTCTACTCTTGTATTGCTAAACCACCTCTTTACCTTACCAATCGGATGAACACCACTTTCCGTTAAAGCAATAGTCACCATGTTGTTATCATTGTGGCGGACTAATGTTGTGTTGGACGATAAATCTGTGAATTGGTGGTGGGATCAACTCGTTTTCTTTTTCATCTTCTTTATGTTTTTTAGTGGAGCTTCTCCATTCTATTAGCCCGCAATGTTCCAGTGACATCGTGACCCATCTGGCTTACCTCGTCTAATGAACGTAAGGAAATGACAAAAAGTGTGATTCAATTGACTAAGATGTGGACAGCTGTTCTTCCTTGTGCATAAATGGAATTCCACCTACGGTTTCCAGGACTCCATCTGCTGATGGTAGTTGGCATCGCGCTTCAGCTAGTAGTTGATTACTATTTTCTCCCATTTCTTCGCTTTCGCTGTTTTCGTCGCTCAAGTTCATCGTTATCTGGTGGTGTAATAAATATATCTGCAGAAATTATATCGAGATCATTCTCTAATGCCGATATAATTTTATGAACGTTCAACCTGTAAACAAAAAACATGTAAAAATACAATAAAACAGTCCTAAATATAATTTGCTAACGCTGGGAATACAAGGTTCCATAACAAAAATAACGGCGCCTCTTATTCCCAGCGCACCTCAAATGGGGCGCTGCACAAAACTGAGTAAAAAGTACCCATAAAAACAAATAATCGACAAATTTATGTTGACTAATTTATAAGTTTATACTATCTAAAAAAAGGAATAACACTAAAACTAATCATTGATACTAAAAAAATATTAATTACCTATTTCTGGAGATCATGATAGCTAAAATTCACAGATTTTAACGAACTATTGAGAGATAACCAGAAACAATAATCACTTTCAATAATTATTAGGTTGTGATTATATATTATATCAAAAATACAAATAAATTATAACCTCTACCCGCATTAATTTAATTACCTCTAATCTGCAACAAAAAACAAGCGCAGCTTAAGTGGGGCGCTGGGATAATATGGGATAAATAGAACAATATCATCCCAGTCATGTTCAGAACAATAGCCCATAAGTTATTTTCGCTCCAACTATCATAATCTACAACAATAAAATTTATATTATTGAATAAGACAGTGAATAAGCACATGGCTTTCATGGATATAAAGAGACAACCATGCTTTATAGACACATTAGCCAATTATGCAAGTCTACCGTCCTCTCCGGATTGTAACATGACTGTTTATTGACGGTAGGAATAGGTAAGATGGTGGATTTCTATTAGTACAAATCACAGGGTATGTATTAATACATAGTATTGTATAAAAAAAAAGTGTGTGTGTGTCAGCTACAACCATAGATATAGAATGTACAAGATCAACAAAGCGTGGGAGAGAGAAGTCCTTATCAGGTACAAATTGCCTTAGAGGAACAGAGAAAGAGAGTCAGGTACCTATGTGCCAATATTTACGCGAGTAAGAGTTCATAGTATTCCTGTCATAGTGCTTCGCATTGAATTTTGTGAATTAATTTCATAATCTTACTATTTAAATAGAAGAAAATATAAAGGCAATTACGATGTCGTGTTCTGTAAGCGCTTGTGATGTTACAAAAAGTTACAATCCTAATAAATACACATTTCATAGGTAAATACAACTTTGACATAAGAAAATTATAATTGTGTTTTGTTAGTTTTTTGCTATTAACCTGCTCAGAAAAGAATTTTTACAATATATTTATTTGCATTGTTTTATATATAAGAGTATTTTGTACCCTTAAACGGAATAAGCAAAGATATTATGTAAAATAATAAATTGTTTGTTTACGCTAGGGCTTGACAACGCGGTGACGTCCTAAATATCGATGAATGTCAACCAAAGAGTATAAATACTCTTTAGCAAGAGATTTCAACATTGGTTGTTTAACCAACTTGCATTTCGTAAAATACATTTCTACTTAAGACTGAGATGCGCCTATACGTAATATTTTTATGAATACTTGATATTATTAAGTTTAATCATTAACGCATTCACTACCACCAACGCATATACTTACGTGTTTTCGTTACTTGCGTCCAGTGCTTTGGACGCGTCTGTGAGTTCATTTATTTAGCGAGCTGTGTCCAGCGCCTATGTGCGTTACATACGAGTTCTAGTAATTTTGCAATATTCTTTTTATGTCTAATAAATTAGTCCCTGGATCACTCACATTTAGTCATTTTTAACCGAATTAAAAAGAAGAGGATTTCAAATCGAAGGTTTTTATTTCTGTGTATTACCTCGTAACTTTTTACTGTGTGATAGAAAAAAAAACTGAAGGACTGAAGCGGTACGACTTACATAAGTTTGTCTCTTTCTTTGTAACGCCTCAACTTTTCATGTTACACTTGATTTTACTCCTCATAAAATTTCCGTACCGAGCCTTATAACTCAAATCGTTTCTTAAGTAGTAAACTCCAATACACGGCATTACATAAATACACGGCACTGTATAAATGACATTGTTTTGCATTACCTTGTATTGTGTTTTACTGCAATTTTATTACTTGCATTGCGTCATGTTACATCGCGTCATATTTACGCAAAGAGTACGGAGTGATAAATCAGAAAGGAAAAACAGAGAATGAATTGTTGACATTTTTTGTAAATCGTATCTCCGAGGAGTTAAGAAATGGATGTAATGAATGATATACAAGTTTTTTTAACAAAAGGAGAACGGCTTCGGTCAGAGTCTGATTTTATTATTAATTATTACAAGCATAGAATTCAAAGTATATATTGATTTTGTTTTATTAAGTCACTTTACGAATACAATTCGTAGCTGTCGCCTTTTTTGTCTAGCAGTCCGAGGAGAACTATTCCCTCCATGAAGTTCAACCCCTACATCGAGAAACAAACAGAAATTTGTTTTCTTTCAACTTTCTTATAGAAACACCATTGCCCAGTTTTGGATAGTACCCGGTTTGCGATGGGCTTGTCACCTATCCCGTTGCGGGACTTAATGTCTTCGGTTGGATTGTGGAAGCCCTGGTAATACTTCTGTCTATCTCTTCAGGGAAAGGTGAAGATACCTTTTTTTAGCTGTCACATTACCTTACATATTTATTATATTACTTTGCGTTTCGTTTGCATTTAGTTGCGTTTCAATTACATTTATTGCATTGCGTCGTGTTATCTTGGATTGTATTGCGTCGTTTTGTATACTTTTGCTGCCCTATTTTATGCTATTTGGACATAATGAAGCTTTTGAATATACGAATAATCAAAAGGTCTTTCAAATAAGTAGTAGTTCGCCCGAACTAAGACGTCGTGAGGAGTCAATAGATACTTAAATAATTTTAACATTCCACCGATGACCATTTCTTTGATAGGAGTATGCTAACAAAGTTTGATCATAAAGCAATCGCATCTCTTATCAGTGGCTCAGAAGTAGGGATGAAACGATACCACTGAGGTATCGATACTTGCTCAATATCGATTACAAAGTATGGATACTTACTAGTATCGTATCGTTTTGGAAAATTTTGAGTGAAATCGTAACAAGTATTGGTACTATTTATTGAAAAGTACTAATAATATTCTAACTTTTGAGTTACTCCCGAACATAACTGTCGCGGGTATGCGCTAGTACAACACGTCTCCAATAATTTCTGAAAAAAGTTAATTTTCGTGGAGCTGCTCAAGAAAATCAACATTTGTAAATGTCTACCGGTTAAAATTTTTTCGGGCATAGACAAAAAAGCTTGTCAACTGCCAAGGCTGCTAACTACACAAATCTAAGCCCAGGATGTGTTTAGAAACTTCAATTTACGATAAATGTATTTTTTATCAATGTTAAAAGATAAACATCTATTATTTTAATTTCCGTAAACCATAACATTTTCTGATATGAGTACTTTTAACCGATAGCTACTCGATACTTAATTTCAAAGTATTGATACTAAAATGTACTTGCTATCGGAGAAAAGTACTACCTACTTGGATTTACTCGTATAGTTTCATCCCTACTCAGGAGTAGTGGGTGAATAATGAAATACGCAGCTTTTTTTTGCTGCAGTGAGTTCAAACATACAGTTGATTTTCTAGTCTTAAACCCGATCACAAAATTAAAATATGAAGGTGGTCTACTGAAACTCAAAAACCTGAGTATGCAAAATTTACTTCTACAATAAATTATAAACTTAATTTTGATATTTTTTTTATGCTTCAATTAAGAAAGAATTTTTAATATTTTTATTTATAACGTAAGTCACGCATTTTTTACCGGGTATATGCATAAAATAAATCAAAACTTCATTATACTAAACGACCCGGCAAACTTTGTATAGCTTGAGATTAACAGATTGTAATGATCGAAAGCATTGATTTTTTTCTATTTCTGCCTGCCACTTTCACGATTTTCTTGACCTGAACCTTCTTCCGATAATAAACATCACAACCAAAAAAATTAGCAAATTTGGTCCATCCATTAGAGCGTAAAGCGATCACCACATAGGGATACGTATTTTTGTGTATACATAGATTACATATTAATAAACATTTTTCATTTAATTTTAATTCCTAAGCTTAAATTAAAAAGCGACAAAGCCACAAGAACGTCAGACATCGTCACCTTCACCTTTCACGACCTTCAAAACACGGTCATGACATCGCATTCTTCGTTACAAAACACCGTCAGAATATTATGACGGACTCATCTTGATACAGTCATGACATCGTCACCACACGTCATGATTTTATGCCCAACCTTAACCGTCACCGTCATCACAGACAACCAACACCATCAGAATCATGACATCGTACGAAAGCGTCACTCACCACCACCAACCGTCACCAATCTCATCTTTACCGTCCCCGTCACGGTATCCATGTTGTCACAATCAGGACATAATCACGATACAGTAAAAAAACTAATACCATCACCCTCCAGAGATCATCATCATGGTGACAAAGTCACGATATCGTTAACATATAGTCACAACATCTTTACGATATCGTCACGACACCATCACGACATTGTCACTAACGTTACCATCGTATCCGTCACCATTTTTTAATATCATTAATTAACGTTGTTAAGTTTTAAAGTAAATTTAGTATTCAGTTTCGTTTTTGCCTATTGCTCAAAAACAACATCTCTCACACGAAATAATTGGAAAAGATTTATTTTTCGATTCACCACTTAGATCACCCTTTCACCGAAACCCCCACTGGATTTCGCCTATGTTCGAACTTTAAATTGTATTAAACATATCTACACACTTACTGATCATGATGATTGGATCAAAACTACTTTAGTTGTCGTCGAATAAACATACAAACATAAAACTGCAACCCCATATCTGAATACGGAGACCTTCGCTTCACTCGCTTAGTAAAAAAGGTAGTTTGAGATGATAGCATTCAGCACTATAAAAAGAACAATATCTTCCTCGCAGTCAATTTCTGAATAATAGTCGATAAGCTATTCAGACCGCGAGTGATAAATCAAGAGGGTGAGGGAGAAAGCGAGGCACTGAATGATTTCTTAACATTTTTTGTAAATCGTTTCTTCGAAATCTTCTGAGGGATCAAGAGATTGATGCGGTGAAATGATGTTTCGAACGAAAGGAACAATTTTGTTTGATTCAACTTATCACTTTCGAATTATTATATTTTCTAATTAGGTCTAATTTTTTAGGTTATAAATTTTATAACTGCATATGACGATTAGTATTATATAACGATTTGCATGCCAATTATTTGATATAGCAGGGGTATCGCCTAGTCTGTGGTCTAGCGCTCCGGTGTCGGAGTCATCATTAGATCATGATTATGCATCATCGGTTAATGAGGTCCTGTGTTCCATCCATGGCTCGGGCAACAAAAAGGTAATGATAATTGTTTAAAGATGGCATTACTTTGTGAAAACCATACTTCCAAATAAAATTATTTTATGTGCAATGTTCCGTCAAAATAGTCACTAGCAGGCGGTAGGGACGTCTCATACCAACGTCAGTGCATTTGCCTAGATACTAAAAATAAAAAAATATAATGAAAACAATGTCGCCCGGGATTCGATAAGTGCCCGGTTGTCACTTATCACATTGTGGGACACTAGTATCTTCTGGTTGTATTTTTTTCTGCCCACCCACCTTAAAATACGGGCGTAAAAATACTTAAGGACCATAGTGGTTTTGTTAACCAAGCATCGACAGTTATATGTATAAGTATAGTCCAAGTGCAATGCAGTAATCTTTTACTGTCTTAGAAATAATAATAAATTATATTAATGTCCCTTTACAAGTTACACGTCATATTGAATCTAACCCCAAAGTAAGCAATTAAATGCTTGTGTTATGGGTGTTAGTCAACGATTCTAATACATAGAAATACTTAAATCGATGCCAGAATAAATTTAATAAACACGCAGACCCGGAAATGCAGACATCTAAATGTTCATCACGTAAATCCCTGCCTTCGTCGGGAATCGAACCCGAGCTTTGCGGTGGAGTAAGGCGTGTACGATAGCAACAACGGGACGGTCAAAAGAAAACTCTCGATTAGATATAAATAAGGACTATTACACGATAGTGTTTTCAAAACGATGACGTCATAACTCCGTATTAGATTGTACTGCATGTACACTATAACCAGTGATGTAAACTTTCATTGTGGCGCCGTATGTTCATTTATGCAGCCGTTCCGTGTACAAGGTTTATGGTCATTGCTCTAATAACATGAAGCTCAGTGATTATACTCGGTAAGCATGACTATATCTACCACGAACTACCCTATCACAGCCCCTACTACGAACTATTTAATAAATACTGCTTGTAGTTTCTATACGTATTTTTGTGTTGATTTTGATGTTCATTTTACTAAAGACGTGCTAATAAATGGACCGCGTTACGCACAATCGTTTGAGCTAAATTTATCTACCCATAACACTATAGTAACGTCACTTCATTACCTAGCGAAATTCTAATAAAAACTGGTGGCAGTATGGCCTTAAGGTCTTAGCCGGTCCCAAAAAATGCAAATTATTAAAAAATATAGAGAGAGGTTGGCGGGAACGGTCGGAGGGGGAAGGCGCGCTTTTCGAGGGTTCCCTCCAATCTATAAGCTAAAATGTGTGATATAATGTAAAAATGTATAATTTGTAAATTAATTAAAGTGTAAATATTGCTTAGTTGTGTGTAAATGTGATTTAGTAAATAAACTATACTAGTGAAAGACTATTGTAGA
>NJDC01009118.1:15954-30046 GCA_002245475.1 Calephelis virginiensis
CACCCAGGTCCCTCCCCCTGACTACGACCAGTGTATCGTCCGCGTAGGACGCTACCCGTAAGTTGTTGTCGTCGTAACCAATGTCCCACAGGAGTGGGCCCAGAACGGACCCCTGTGGGATGTTCCAGTCTGGCACGGTGATATTATTTATCCAGTATTCTAACTTCACATAAACGGACGATGCGCGAGCTATACTACCTACGCGTTCGGATTTCGGCATGCGCTCGGTGCTACAGAGTACAGTCGTGGATGTCCTGCAGTCAAAGAGTATATAAATACTACATAATAAGAGGCGGGACTTCCATAGATACATAGCAAACCCGAATTTTGTATGAAGTTTACTTAAATTGACACATGACAATTAACAGATAGGTATGTATAACCCGTTTAAATTGAAAGTACGTCTAAAGGACATTCAGATTTAAGGCAACTAGTGTCATATGATTTAAGTGAATAAAAAACATAGAAAACTTAATTCTTTTATTTTTTTATGTAAATGTTGCGCCAAACTACTGCATTGACGAACGGACGGTGTGCTTGTTTTTAATCAGTACTATATTATGTGATCAAACAAACAGAATATCAAATGCAAATAATGAAGATTCCGATTACAATCAACTAGATATACCAGAAAGAAATGCGCTTTTTTATATTTGTAGATATCTTCTTAAGCATTGTTTGGAGAAACATGATGGCTGTCACGCTTTCAAGTCGTATGTGAAGCCACAACTTCAGCTACGAAAGTCGGTATATGATTTCGTGGAATATATAGAAAAAATGGAGGAAATATTCCGAACTTCATTTAAAACTAAACATATAAATTGTAAAGTAGCTTCAGCTATCTTATAGATAAAGACATTCCTTTTTCTCCTCTTTGTCTTTGTTTCCCAAAACAATTTTTGATCAAGCTTTATATTCGAATGCGGATTTCTCGTACACTCAACATCTCAGTCAAGGCACAAATATTTTTCGGTCGCAAATTTATAAGACCAATTTGTTATAAAGTCATATACATAATCATGATTTTTAATTAAATCTGTCAATCAAAAAACAACTTGCATTTTTATTGAACACTTTCTATTCAACTCACAAAGTATTTTATGTAATCATATTAATATTTTATATTGTTACTAAGTATCTATGCTAATCAATAAAAAGTAATACATTTAATCTCAAAACTAGATAGAAACTCAAAGTAGGCAGATGCAATTAAAACGGCCCTATCCTCATGCTTACGTACCGCACGGCTGTAGGCACTTATTTCAAGGACACGACGGAGTTACAACACTGTAAAGATAATATTACCGTGCCTATGGTAGAGATTATGGACCTGTTTTGCAAGTGTTTAAGACTACCCTAACCATTCGACTGGAACATGGCAGTGTCATTACGAATGCAGGAATAGGTAAGGCAGTAAATACCGTCAAGTTGCTGCACAAAACATATCTTCACTTTCTTACACTACTTTTCTTGTGTAAATGGAGAAATGAAAAAAAAAAAACATTTTATACAACAAATAAATATATTTTCCATTAAGTTCCATGTATAAATTTTAAAATTATTTTTTAAATAACATCCATGACAACAATATCTCAATAAGTTATTTTACAATATTTCGGAAGTTGAAAACTTGAAATCACAATTTTCTATATAATATAATAAGTAAGTTATAATTTCCATTCTATAATAATTAATTATGTGTATATAGTATACAATACGCATATAATTTGGTATATTTCTGTGTAGTAACTACATGTTCTAAGTCTATTTTTACATAGATGGTCGGTGCGGCGATTTTTTATCCTAGAAAGAAAATATTTGTGCTTAAGTATTTACTAAAACATTGATTCATGGTCCACGTGACATTTTAATAAAGTATAGACGTCGAATAATTTAAATTAAACATTATTCAGTTTAATTTTGGTTATTATAATTTAAACACAGTACAATTACAAAAACCAACTTCAAATTTTAAAAAAACAGCAGAACGTCATCAAACAACTAGGGTCATAATACTTAATATTATTATTAAAAAACATGTAAACTTGGATACACAAGAAGCACAAGCTTACAAAAAAAATAAAAGAATTATCAAAATTGGTCTACATTTAAAAGTTTTTTTGATAACACAAAACATATTATATGTAAATAAAATATGAAACGTCTAATTTTTTTTGTTATGAATATGTTAAGGTATTAGACGTTAAAAATAACCATCTATCACTTATTTGCCGATTCCCTGCTGAAAGTTTGGTTATAAGGATGCTTCGGATTATTTTTTTAATGAATATCTATAACCTTGTGACAAACTTATCTTGGTAGTATGGACAGAGACTTACAAAAATCTGTACTTGGTTTTTGTTTCTTCTCATAAAAAAAATATAAAGCAACTACATTATATTTCATACATGTAGATATAATAATACTTTCTTAAATATAAATCATTTTAACAATTTTGTTATTACTCAGGCAATTTATATATTTTACTAAAATATTTCACATTCAAAACCTTATAATTTGCAAATCCAGCGCATAATAGGATATTACAATGTTTAAAAAAAGTACATACCGCTTTAGGTTAAAATCTTATATTTTATTAAATAATGTCTTTTCAGTAATTTAAGTTACTTAAAGTCTAAACAGGACAACTGATACTACATAAAAATACTATTGCCGCTAGTTCTCAAAGCAGTTTCTAAGTTTATTATATTTGGTAATTTAATATGATCTATTAAATTAAAGAAACTCTGTTTAGTTTGTTAATTTTTAGTCACAATAAACTAAATAAAACTATTTTCACGGAAGCGCAGAATAAATGAAAATGACTAAGACTTGTTAAAAAGTTTGAACGAGTATTTTTGGTTTGAAAGTGGAATAAATAAGATGTGTGTCACTTATTAAACTTTTTTAATGTTGAATGTATATGTTTCTTAATTACCTAGCTATATAATGATGATAAAAAATTGTGAACAATAATTTTGCGTTCTAAATTTAAACTTCTTAATTGTTTTTGATAATTTTATTCCATCAGCCACAGCATGTAGATAAACAATAAAGTGACTATGATATATGTGTTAAATAAAAAAAAACTTAAGTTTTTTTCTTCAAATAGAAAAGCATCAACTGCCAAAAACTGGTTTAGTTGCAAGTTTAGTATGTATTTTCTTCAAATACGTTTAAGTTTAATGTGACCAGAATATATGTTTTTATTTTTGATAGAAAGTACAGGAAGGAGTGTACTAGACCAGTATCCAAAAAGCGTTTCTAAATTTTGTCAAAATTTCAACAAATTTAATCGATCACATTCAATTACATTGTAAAATTTAGGACTGAATAAGTTGTGCGTTATATTCGTTTATGGATTTGTATTTAAAATGTTCTAATAACTTATTAGAAGTTATTAAATATAATTTTAATATGTTAACTAACTTTATTTCCTAACTAATTATAAGTTAGAATATGTAAATGTCGCTATCAGGGATTTCATTAAATCATACCGATTTTTTTTCTCATTTTACCTGTATCCTATTTTCGTAAACTAAAAAAAGAGAATTAAACATCTCGATGAAGCAAGTTTTACCAAAAATATAAAAAAACGATATTTTTTCAAATACTTTTAATTTGTTAAAACATTCTGATTGTGTAGCTAAGCAATGTCCGAGTTAAAATCACCATCCAAGTAAAAAATAAATTCTATCCACACATTTTATTTTTGAAATAGATTGCAGAATTTGAGCATTTTGCTTAATTAAAAATAATTAAATGTAAAAAAGATATTTTATTTCACAAATTTAAAAAAAAAAAATTCTTTTTACTTATTCTTGAAGTGTTAAATTATATTGCAAAAAGTGTTCAGAACTCATAGCGACATCCAATATTACATAAAGTGAATTAATAATATTTTATGTTATATGAAAATATATCTTGAAATCAGATATAATAATGGATTTTTACTGAGTAAATCTAAATAATCTATGTCAAAAATCGGTAAATATATTATGTATTAAAAAGCAACAACACTTAGTAAAAAATGTAGATAATATTAAAATCTATCTATTTTATTTGAGACTCATTGGCACATTTTTGGTAATATAATTGGATAAATTAAACACTGCGTATGTGGTGATTACATACAGCTAATATTTTATCTTTGACAGGGATTTCAGTTTCATTTTTAAGTGTTAAATATATTAAGTAGTGGAAAATAATAATACACGTCATATTTAGGCGGGACTCATTCATTTTGTTGCGCACTTACTAAACCAATAATATTAAGTTATCGCTACTTTGTTTCAACTACAGCAATAGAAAGAGACAAAACATGTTTAGTACTGTCAGATTAGTTTATACTTGACATTTCTACTCCAATTCAATCTATTAATTGTTTTAAAAAGTTACAAGTTGAAATGTTCGGAATAATCTGACATGTTTATTATATTACGTTTCTTTTGTTTTATATGGTATTTTTTCCATTAAAAAAAACGTATACCTAGAATAAGTTTAATTTGTACTCAGCAGAATTTCAATCAGTTTCAATTCGTTTAAACAGGATTTTTATTTGTGTCTATGAATTGTACCGTGTTCGTCGCCATTCAAATTTAAGTATGGTTAAAGGAAATGAGGACCAAAGTCGTAAAACAACATTACAAAGAGTTACCGCAAATTCTCAATTTTATTTAAGTATACAGACGTTGTTTTGTTCAAATAAATTTAGGTTTGTTATTTGTTCTTAAAAAAACATTTAAATTGAATTTATTTTTGCATATATTTAAGTAAACCTCGTATTTAAACAAAAAAATTACAACAATTATTTTGTTTAGAAAAATTGTCCGATCAATACTTATTTCTAGAATCATAATTTTAGACAATACACAATTATTGTATTTCGAGACATTAAAAGTAATAAGATATTTATTGCATATAACATACTATTTTATCTATTTACAAAATTAATGTATTTAGCCATAATAATATATTGATGTCATTCTTAAAAATATATAATCACCACATATGCATTTCGCGTCTAATATAATGCATAAATATTTATATAACATCAAAACATATATTACACCGACTCATTAGCAACGTACAATACACATGTAAATATCCATAAATAATTTATCATAATGGATTACGAATACAAACAATACAGTAATAAAATTGGAATATACTACACAACGCTTAACAACATCGACTAACAGCAAAATATGAAATAAACTCCATACCATAATTTAGACTCTTACATTCAATACATTTATGCGCTAAGGGTAAATTATCGGGGGTAATATATAAATATTTAAATATGATGTGTAAACTAAGAGTACTTTCAGGCAATTTTAAATTACTTTGACTAAAATTAGAATGTCACAGTAAGCTTGCAAACATAGTTAAGCTATAATCTATAGCACGAAATTATTAACTAGAAAAATAGTAAACTTTATCTAATCATTTATAATTTAACGTATCATATATGGTATTTTCAAATTCTTGCTCGAAATCGAGGCTAGATGTTTTGGATAATTAACCGAAATAGTAAAAAAAATCAGACTCAAAATAAACAAATTATAGCACTTTTATTATCCCGTGGATGGTCTATGATCCCACGCAATGTACGACAAAAAGCTGAAAGCGCTGTCTTTTTAGCGACAGTAACTATGTTTCTGATTTACTCAGTTTTATTTATAATTTTTTTATTATTCTTTACGTTTTTAGGTACTATTCCGAGTCCCTAGTTCAAATATTGTTACATAAATCGAGGAAACCATGTACTTCGGTAGTTTTTAAGTAACATCGTCAAATGGTAAAAAAACAAATCTGTCGTTCCATCGCTTGACTGTTTGCTGACAGTCCGAAACTTGATGGTTTCACCTAAAAAAATTGTAAACTATCGATAAATAATACGTTAAATTGTAAATGACTTAGTAAAGTTTACAATTTTACGCAGTATGAAATCTCGCAAGATGGATTCTGAAGTACTAATGTTTATAATCTTTCAGTGAAATATACCCGACCTTTATAAACAGCATACAAATTAAAATAAATTTATCTGCTGTATCATTGCAAGTTTTAAAAACTTATCAAATGTAAGTTAGCTATTTAAAAATTATGTCAAAAGAATTTTCCAAATTTTAGATATAAATAGGTACTCTTAGTTTTTCTTCCTCATTTCAATCGTTATTTCGATTTATATAAAATTCCAAGTAGCTATTTTAACAAAGACTAAGTCAAATGCGTTAAAAAGCGATTTAACCGCAAAGGATTAGGATAACACATTTCTTATAGTTAAAGCTCACATTGGCGCGCCAGTATGAGTAGGATAAATAACAATATGATTTTAGCTAAATGATGACCCTGTGTCAGTCGTGGACTGCCGAAACCGCTCCACGGCCAGTCTCGGGATCACTTCTACGAGATTTAGAATCTACGCTCTATGTACGTATAGATTTTGTATTTCACTAACTAATGCCTCATTTTAGTAATATTAATTTATATAAATTAAAATTATAAAAGTTCGAATTTCATCAATAGTTATATGTAATTTTATAATTTATGATGAAATGAATTTACGACAACATCCATGGATCTCAAGAATGAGAGCAATTCAGTGAAACTCAAATTCAAAGTTCTTTTCTTTCACGTTTGAAAAAATTCTAAAAAAGAATGTGTGTGGTAATATTTTATACATTTAACTACCTACGCATTTTTTCAATGTATAATATTTATTTGTACAAATGGAAATAACGTGAATATTTTGAGAAATAACTAAAAAGGAACTAACTTATTGAAAAACATACTTAAACTGGGATTGTGTTTAAACTATACTGATACACTTACTGTGCAGTGTGCATGCTCCCTATGAGATTAATGTGATGTAAATGAAAAGGTACTAAATTAAAAAGAAGTTCAATGATTGATTTTAAAGTAAAGTATATTAATAAATGTTTAAAAGTCATTAATTAGTGAAATGAAAAATCTGTTTTCGTCTTAGGCACAGCCTACGTTAACGATAATACGACGCTTATAATAATCGAAGGAATCATATCAATATAATAACACTAATGTTAGAATTTTGGCAGTTACCGTTTGGTAATAGGCGAAGACTAGGGGTGAAGGTATCGACTGACTAAATAATCATAAATATTTCAGAGACCACTAATCTATAACTACATTGAAGCTCCTTGAACTGTGATTATTTTGTCAGTTGATTAAAAGTGAAGTGTAAACTGCCAACTGTAAAGTAATGATCTGGACACGAGGCATTTACGTATACAGTGTTATTTAAGACAATTATCTTATTAGATATGCACACACCATTAGATTAGATTTGGAAATTTCTACTCTGTAGTTATCAATATAGTCAAATCAATAAACACATAAACTGACAAAGTAAAGCCATTTTAACAAACTTTGAAGTTTTTATCTTTGTTCAAAACCATGACGGTCAGAAAAGTCAATCGTCGTCTTTTAATAAATAATAAGGTAAATGAGTTTAAACTTTTAAAATTTTACTTATTTTATATCATATTTAAAATTACTTTTACGATCAAATGGACAGTATTAAGTTGCATTATGCATTTATCTTAATAAAATTAAAAAAACAACTGGATTCACTTTTAAAAGTATCACCCGGTCACATTTTGTTTAAAGATACAATTTATGTAATATATCTACCAAGAAGATTTACCTAGTGGTGATAAGTGATATTATATTAATTTATTCATAGTAATTTGATCACTTAAATCAGTTACTTACTACACGATAATAATAATTTCGTTGAAATCATTTTCAACCTCATCTAAACATGGCCACCCTATGTAATATTATAAAATTTTTACGACTAAACACAATTTACAAATGTATTTTTATATTTAACTAAAGATACAATTTATGCTCGTATTTCATTATTTAGTTTTAAATGGTTCAATAATTTAGATGTTCTTAAAACCATTCACTAATCGTAAAATTGCACTTAAGTTGAATATTCTCAATGCTTAGTATTAGAAGGCTATCAATTTAATGGTAAAAGAATTGAGTCCCTAAATTTTCATTTTAAACTAAATTTACAATGAAAATTGTTTTATTTCTTATTATCGTTTTTAGTAACTAAGGGTCAATTCACACCGAGACGCGACGCGACGCGACGATACTCAAAGAGGCCAATGATTTCGCGCTACGCCGCGCGTCGCCGCGAGACGCATCGCAACGTCGCGAGGCGCATCTTAAAATCGTAGCAGGACGACGCCTCGCTGCGCAGCGAGATGCCGCGAGGCGCAGCGGAACGTACCTATTAGCCGCGGGCGCCGCGCGGCCCCGCCCGCGCCTTCCCGCAGTCTACCACTGACAAGCGCACGAGAACGACGTATATTTGGCGGGTGCGTGCATTATGGAGATCGAGGAGAAGTTAATTTTTTTTGTGCAGCGCTACGAGTGTTTGTATAATGTATCGTCAAAACACTATAGTGACAGAAATGCTTCCTCTTCTGCAAGAAGTCCGATTATAACAAGATCCCAGTCTATCATTATATTTTCAATCGAGCACTCGACCGAACTGCATCAATTCCAAACGAAGTCTGAACGGAAATAGTAGAGAAGTCGCCACAGCGGCCTCAGGCTGCGCCTCGCGGCGTCGCGCGGCGTCGCGCGGCACCGTGAGATGCAGCACCACTCTTGCACGCCGCGCGTACCGGCGATGCACCGCTGCGTCACGATATGTCGCGCTACGCCGCGAGGCACCTCGAGGCGCAGCGCTGCGTGGTGCAACGTAATCTGAATTCTCACAATGTAATGTGTATCTTTTCGTGTAGTGAATAAAGTATATTCTGAGTCGCTCTATGAAAAATGTGCGCGCAGCGTCGCGCCGCGTCGCGTCTCGGTGTGAGCTGACCCTAAGTTCTAGCGAAAATTATTCCGCACAAATAAGTATTATCAATCGAGAGTGTTGCGTCACAATAATATTTATTTGTTACATTACGATAAGAACAACTTAATTTGAAAGACTATACTGTTTCACAAGAAGAGCCATCGTGTCCATAGATCATCTATTAAGTATGGCGAATATAGAATCGTAAGGGCGCGCGTGCGGCGGCGAAAAGGCACGGCGTGGGGAATGCGGCGACTGCGGCGCGGCGCGGGCGCCGGCGCCGCGCGCGCCCTCAGAGCGGAAAGCACCGCGCCGAACGCCTCGGCTCGCTCACCCCGCGTTTGCGCCGACTGCCACCATCTTCTACTCGCACTCCATTACTCTCCCCGTCGCTCCCGCCACATAGCCTTTCCGGCTCAATCGGCTCCAGTTTATGCATAGATGCTCGACTTGTTAACCTCGTTTCATGTACAGGAATAGATGAAGACTTTTCAGTTTCAATCATTTGTAACTCAATTGTTTCCAACTTTTGATCGATCTTTTCAATAACGCTTGGTGGTTCGTCGGTGATGGTCGTTTCAGCAAGGGTTGAGTCTGCCGCCGCTGAATCAGCTCTAAGCGATTCGTGTGCGGTTAGATATTTACGAGTATCAGTGGAAGATGGTGAAGTTTCGATCTGGCGTCGTTCGGGAGTAGCGAAAACAGAATCGGATGCCCAGCTGCGTGATTCGGAATTTTGTCGTAAAGTGTCATCTACTTCACTTCTTTGCGATGTTCGTCGACTTGCACGTGGACTTTCGTCGTCTATTGCTCTAAAGTCAAGATTACTTAGATCGAACGGACCACAACGTTTTTTCGATCCTTCACGGCGAAATGATGGTCTATGCGATGAAATCGCTGCGTCATATAATTCACAGATGCTAGTACGATCGGAGTATGGTTCTTCATATAATGTAAGATTGCGTGTCTCTGTAGCATCGGAAGGAGTTTCATCACGATTAGATGTTACTTCACTTCTTTCAGATATATCAAATGTAAAGCGTGCTTCAAATCTGTCAGGACTAAGCAGAGGGGCAGATCTAGAACAATCGTGTGCATTTGGAGTTTCTGGATCAAGTGGTAGAGGACGTATTGACCGTCTTGGTGATATTTCTTCCGAATCAGTAGATCGATCAGAGCGAGGAGTTTGATACATGTGACGTCGAGTCAATACCGGTTGCGATCCACATGGGATGCGTTTGCAGCATCCTTTTTCATGCCTTACGTCTGAACCACTACTACCAGTAGATTTAGAATGGGGTGGTTTCCGATCTCTTCGTCTGTCTTCCCCGCGTCCGTACAATGAAGTAAAATCTTCAGAACAAAATTTTTCAAATAATTCTTGAGAGCTTAATCTAGTAGAGCCAGTAGCATTATAAAATGCCTCTGTCGGCGATTTGTCCATTTTATCGTACAAAGCGCTAGAACTCGCTCGCTTTGATTTGTCCATTAAGCCTAATTTATATATTTTAGGAAGACGGCGTTCAAATACACCTTGAGAATGTGCGCGAGAAGGAGCTCGGAGAGTGAGCGGTCCATCTCGTTTATCCAGAACACGGTCTGCGGAAATACCGCGTATGTGAGAGTTCCTTTCAAATGGTACATCAGCGGGAGGAGAAATGGCGAACTCTGGTTCTTGCTCTTCATCGTCAGGCGTGTCAGCTGATGGTCCCGATCGCTCAAGAGAACGTTGGCATTCGCACTCCTCATGTTCATCACTGGCATCGCCCTCGTCAAAAGAAGGTGCTCGAGGTCCCCGGCCAAAGATGCGACGACGTTCCTCAGCAGCACCTTCTTCGTCTTCAAGTCGAATAGAGCGACGGAGTGGAGGACGGTCACGACGAGGACGCCTTGGAGCCTCCATGGTAACAGCGTGTGGAAGCGGCGGGCGAGTTGTATTAGGCATTATGCGGTCTAGAGATAGACCTCGGCGAGGCCGTGCTGGCCTAGCCTGTTGACGTTTAGCATCTTTTGGTATAGCAGATGGACTGGTCTCCTCTGGTGTGGTCGGTAACGCAGCACCGCGCCCAAATTCGATGAACCAGAGCTCGTCCTTAAGTTCGCACTCTCACTTCTTTTCATTCATATCTTTGTTTAAATAATGCAATACGTAGTGAAGCACCAGATCGTAGCAGTATTTATATTCAGTCTGTAAATAAACGTACATAATTAGAAATCTTTAGTCATGAATAGAATCATCACCATATAAAGATGGGCGTAAAAAATTAAATGCTGGCTCAAATTTGACTTTAACTTACTACAAAAAGCTTGTATTAACTTTTTATCAGTTTGATGGTAAAACAGCAAAAAAAAACTTTAAAATTTGAATTTTTTTAATAACGATCTCATTAACACACTTTCATTTCTGTCCGTCTGTATCTACTGAGCCGAATTCCATTTTGTGTTCAATTATTTAACTCTGAGTTAATTTTTAACATAAATAATTTAACCCTAAAACGCACAAACAGCGAGTTCCCTCAATTCACAGTGCGTACCATATTTTCGACGAGTTGTGGTCGATGGCGGCGAACCGTTTTAACCGCTTGAAAAACGTCGACTTCGCCGTGTTGTATAACTTGCTCGATACACGCATTCGCAGCACAATATACACCCGCTCGACTTCGACCGTCCCTGTTAAAAAAAATTACTATTAATACCAATAATAAATAAAATAATTATTAATATAATATAATTTTAAAAAAATATTAATATAAATAACAAAAAGTATCTTCACGCAGAGGTACAACCAGGGCATCCACGGGTAGCCGAAGACACTAAGTCCCACAACATGATAGGTGGCAAGCCAACCGGGCACATATCCAATACCGAATAATATTTTTTTATTAGAAAATTGGATAAACCACATTTTCTTTTTGTTGCTCAAGTCCAACACCTGGACCGCTGGATCACAGAGGCGACTAACCTATATGATCATTATTTTATTCTTTAATTTAATAATTGCTAAGATTTGGCTTTTTTAAGGTTTTGTTTTTAGATATAATTCTTTTAAAATATTATTCCAAAATAATGAGGTAGAATGACACTAGGTGCATCTTACGATTTTAAGATAATTCAACTTCGCATTTCCGGGCGAAAATTATCTCAAATTATTTTTATAAGGAAAAACATCCATAGACAATACTTGAATCCATATCCTTCGTATCTTCCTAACGAAGATTTAAGTTTTCGAGTCAATGAGGAATTAAATCTTCAAGTGAAAATTATAATTCCCTTCTTATATATTATGTCAATAACTACCTATATCCCACAGGTACGATATATGTTATTGAGTTCAATACCAGATGAAATTCACATTTTGTAAAGTTGATGATTTTCGATATATGATAAGATATTTTAATATTAGCACTGTTCATGTGTATAGGATAATTCTTTAAGAAATATTAAAGAAATAAAAAAAATATCTTGCCTATACTACGGCACCGTATGTTATTATAATATGTGCGATATCTTACGACCGGGTCTTTAGACCACGAGTGCAAATTGACTGGCTACCCTACTGTCCAGCATGAATACAATAATATATTTCAGATATTGGAAAGCAAACAAGCAGACGAATTTCCTGATAGTAGGAAATTCACGCCGCCTAAAACACCAAATATGGTAATTGTGCGTTGCCAATCTTAGGCCGGGATGTTAAGCCTGGAGCAAAAGTAAGTTCTCTGACCACGGTATCCTCCGAACCGGAACCCGTCAACGGCTAGCGCTATTGTTATGGCAGCTGGAATAAGTAAGGCGCTGGTACCAATCCGGGCGAGTTGCTGTGAAACTCTACCACATTGTCAGAAGTCACTAGCTCCGTGACTTCTATACTGACTTAAGGCTGTACTCGCCTTTTACGGGCTGCCTGGCAGGAAGGCAGACTGTCTATTCCGCGAATGTAGTCGTAACTACGAAATTATATTCCATACACTTTTGTGTACTATATTAACACTTTTATGTACTATATTATAACTTACGGGGAAACCACGCATACAGGTCCATAGTCAGTCCTTTGGCGCCATCTTTCGACCATATTCATCAACTCCACCAAAGAGTTCGTCGACGACGGAACTTTGTGTCCCATCGGCCAACACGTCAGTTGGAATAGTTGGACGGTTTTTGGAGGAGCTTTTACACCCGCCATCAATTCCGTTAATGACACGATCTGTTTTAAAGTTAGCACGATAATAAATCATTGCCAAATTGCAACATTAAATTTTAATTTTAAAATTGCTTAACTTCAAAATAAGCATTTTTTAGTGTTCTGGGCCTTAGTTAACTACAACTCAATACATAGAAATAGTTTTCATAATTAATAATTTATTAATTTTTCTAATATAGGTACCTAACTAGATGGTCACAATTGGTTGGTTTAACTAATACATTTAACAAAGCAACATTAATATATCACGACTTGAAAACCGTTGTTCATCACAAAAACGCCTGCCCTGTCGGTGTGCGGTTTTTTTATTGGTTTTTATTAATTTAACCTTTTATTTGCTCGATTCTTGAAATGCCTGACAAGAAAACGGTGGGTTAATATTATATCCTAATAATCTAATATATATAAGCTGATATATCAGCGCACTTATTATATCTAAATCTCGGAGTTTATTAAATTAATTAAGGTTATTATATTTTTTTATGTAGAAGTATCGTTTAATTATACACAATACAAGCGTAGTAAAAATTGGTTAATTTGTTTTGCTGGATATTTATTTAAATGTTTAAGCACAATGACAACTATGATGTTGTTTTGTAACTTGCTTGTTTTTTTTCCGGATATTATAAAATACTAACCAACTCGGCGAACTTCGTATCGCTTGACAATAACAGTTTGTATGAAAAAAAGTATTGTTTTTTTCATTTTCCCGGCAATTTTAAAAGATTTTCTTTACTCAAGAACCTTCTTCTGATAATAACCCAAACAACAAAACAAGAATTAGCAATATTGGTCGATATATTGACGCGTGTGCGATGACCACGTGGAATAGGGATTTATTTTTATACATATACTAGCTGCCTGTTCCGACTTCGCTCGGATGGTAATTTTTTTGATCATAAATTGTGATGTGAAATGAAAAAAGCTATCCTATCTTTCAAGTTGGATTAAACTGCACACGGTGTGCAAATTTGATTCAAATCGGTTAAGTAGTTTAGGAGTCCATCGCGGACAAACAACGTGACACGTAA